>JAQIXC010000243.1:0-36575 GCA_034697605.1 Metabelba pulverosa | reverse complement strand
AATAATAATGTGTTTGTGATTATAATATTATAAATTTACTAAGATTGAATATATTATAAACCAGAAGTGAATTTGTATTTATTACCTAAATATGAATAAAATAAATATGTTTAAAATTACATTCAAATTGTTATGTCTAATAGGATGTGTCTATCATTTATATACATTGAATGGAATCTACTTTTCGTACGAAACCACTACTAATGTTAAGTATGGATTCGAGAAAAAATTGCCAATGCCTCATGTTAGATTATGTATTTTTAAACTCGAAATAGTAAACCTATACATAACTGACAAGAATATAACTCTACAAAATACACGCGAAGTTTTACATTTGTTAAATAACGAAACAATTAATTACCAATTTAGTTTATTGACAAGATTTAGCAAGCTGATAACTGCTAAAATGTATAACTTAACTTCATTTATAAAATATACCGAGATACTTACAAGACATTATTATTGCATATTAACATCGGCGCGGCTCGTGAATGGTATCAGTGATAAAACATACATGCAAATACGTGTTGATTTACCAATATTTATAACAGTCCGCGAAATAGCAATTTATATTCACACGAATCGGCAATTCTTGACTGAATCCAAATTGAGTATAAATATCGTTAGAATCGCATTGAAAGCAAACGCCTATTCATTCATAAAAGTGCGCAAAACTGTTATCAAGTATAACGACTGCAGTAATCGATATACACGAGAGCATTGTCTCAAACATTGTAATGATAGATTATTACTTGGTAATATAACCGAATATACAAACTATAATATTGATGAAGCAATTCGATTCAATCATACAATTACTGTAATAATTAATCGAAACAAATGCGAGAATCGATGCAATCATATAATTGACTGTTTGTCGGAGTATTACGCGTCGAATGTGATGAACGGCCAGTCAGTCGACAATACGAATGCAACGGATTTGCATACAATTTGGATCGAATACCCGTCCGAACCGATCATTACGTTTGAAGTCTCGCCGAAGATGTCGTTCGCGGAGTTCCTGTGCCTCTCATCGAGTGTTTTGAGTCTTTGGTTTGGTTTCAATATTCTATTGTTTACCGACTTTTGTCTCATATTTGGCGATAAAATACGAAATTATTATTTCAAACAAAACATAATTCACAACAATATTAAGAATATTCGCAATATTGTGGTTAAGCAGTACAAACCCCAACGTATTTGCCAATCGAGATGAATATTTTCTTTGATAAGAATTTATCTTGTTTAATTCAAATATGAATCCAAAGTGGCATAGCTGTATAAAAATATATGTGAAATTAAATTTTATCAAGTTTATTTAAAACTCTTATTAATTTATACATTTTAGCGTTGGAACCAAAAGTTTTAATAATTATTTTCACAAAAATAATAAAAATTTAGATGTAAATTTAAATGCTTGTTTTAACCTCAATTTTTACTTGAGATTATTTTTTGGGTTATTGTTTAAACATAAGCAGGTTTTTTATTAAGCTTAACATTTAATTAATAAAACTTATTAAAATAAATAAAAAGTTTATTTATGAATAATTATTTGTTTAATAAAAAAGTTTTGTTTATATTAGTTTATATAGTAGTAACTGTATTAATAAAATCAAATTTTTATAAATTGCATTTTACAATAAATACTATACTCTACTTGCTATTTAAACCTAAATGTTTTTAAGTAATTGAATAAAAACAATTAATATTTAGATTTATAATTTATAAAATTAGATAAAAAAATTTTTATACAAAATTAGTAAATAATAAATGTCAAATGCAACTTTACTATACTATAAAAATTTATGATTTAAACAAATTTTATCTAAAATATTTGAGCTAAACATGAATACAACTTTTGTTTTTAAAGCAGCATTTAGACTGTTATGCTTAATCGGATGTGTCTATCATTTATATACATTGAATGGAATCTACTTTTCATACGAAACCACTACTAATGTTAAGTACGAATTCGAGAAAAAATTGTCCATGCCAACAATTAGACTTTGTATCTATAAATATGAAATAATAAATTTATATTATCATGACAAAAGTGAACCTATCCAAAACTATACGGATATATTAGCTTTGCTTAATAACGAATCGATAAATTATCAATTTAATTTATTTACAAAATTGAGCAAGCGATTTAATATAACCACATACAATGCAAGAATCAAGTTGAATTTGTTAAATTATATTGAAGATTTTATCGAGATACTAACACCGCGATATTATTGCATATCAATATCGACACGGCTCGTGAATTATACAGATGAGAAAATCTTCCTGGGCATATTTATTAAAAACATTACTATTTATAATATCAATGAAATAATAATTTTCATTCACACGAATCGGCAATTCTTGACTGATTCGCAATTGCGAACAAATATCGTTAGAATCGCATTGAAAGCAAACGCCTATTCATACGTAAAAGTGCGGAAAACTGTTATCAAGTATAACGACTGCACGAATCGATATACACGAGAGCATTGTCTGAAGCAATGCAACGATAGATTACTACATGATAATGCGCGCAACTATACATGTCGTAATATTACTGAAGCGATTAGGCGCACGAATATTATTGATGTAGTTATTGATCGAAACAAATGTGAGAAACAATGCGATCATATAATCGACTGTTTGTCGGAGTATTACGCGTCGACTAACACTCATTTGGCTAACGATAGCAATGCTTCGGATTTGCGCACAATTTATGTTCAATACCCGTCCGAACCGATCATGACGTTCGAGATCTCACCGAAGCTGTCGTTATCGGAGTTCTTGTGTCTCATCTCAAGTATTCTCAGTCTATGGTTTGGTTTTAATATTCTATTGTTTACTGACTTTTGTCTGAGATTCGGCATTAAAATCAAAAACAATTATTTTAAATCAATGTCTATTCAAAACAGCATTATAGTTGTTAGTCAACACAATCCGCAATCTATTATTAATTCGAGATAAATACTTAAATTACTATGCTAGATTGTACAACCTACGCCATTGTTATTATATTTATTTATTTATTTATAAATATTAAACAGTATCAAGTTTAATTTTTTAAATTATAACCAAATAATTTTTAACTTGTATTTTTAATTATGCAGCTTACATTTCAATATTAGTAAGCTTAAAATTAAATACACGAATTGATTTTAAATAGATATATTATAATGTAAAACAAAATTAGAATAAATATTGTTCATAAATTTTTCTTTTTAAAATTACTACTATTTTATAAAAACAAATTGAGATTAAAGTTACATACTATAATACGGCTAAAAGTATAAAATAAAAATGCTAATTAAAACTACTTTTAATTCAGTTGATTATAATTACAATAAATTTTTTAATTAAATAATTGTAGTGTGTTTTTGTTATTTATTTTGTTGTTTGTTACTTATTTTATTTACATTTCTATTGTGTTACATTTACCTCAATAGACAAATAATTTGATGCTATTATTAAAATTAGATATTAAGTTATTATATTAAAATGTAATTTGTAAATTAAATTTTTTTAATACAGATATTATTTTATGCAAACAAAAATATAATGTAAAGGATAATTATATGTACCATTTTATATTAAAATACTAATAATTATTTTAATAGTGTTAATGTATAATTGTAAGTTATTGTTATTGTATATTTATATAATTGTAAATTATACATTATATGTAAACCATTTATGAATTAAACAAGATATTTATAGCTCTTAACATAAAATGAATAAAATTAATATTTTAAAAACATTATTTAAACTGTTATGTTTAATCGGGTGTGTTTATCATTTATATACATTAAATGTAATCTACTTTTCATACGAAACCACTACTAATGTTAAGTACGAATATGAGAAAAATCTAACAATACCGATTATCAAACTGTGTATTTTTACAAATGAAATTCTAAAGACTAATATCAATGATTTTTATAACCAAAAATTCAACAAAACATTAATTAATCATCAATTTAATTTATTAACAAAATTTATCAAGCTATTTACAATTAAAACATATACTGCAAGAAATTTATTAACTCATGGAAAACTTATTGATAATTATACTGAAATAATCACAAAACAATATTATTGCATTAAAGTTTTTACCCAGCTCGTAAATTATACAAATGAAAAGGTTTTTGTAGGTATACTTGTTAAAAATACACTTGATATTAAAGTCAATCGACTAAAGATTTACATTCACACGAATCGGCAATTCTTAAGTGAATCAGAATTGCATAGAAGTATCGTTAGAATTGCATTGAAACCAAACGGCTATTCATACATAAAATTACGCAAAACTGTTATCAAGTATAACGACTGCACTACTCAATATACACGAGAGAATTGTCTCAAAAAATGCAATGATATATTATTACGTAGTAATATAATTGAATTTACAATGCTAAATGTGTTTGAAGTAATAAGACGCGACAATAATATTAGTTTTATTGTTAATCCAAACGAATGTGAGAAACAATGCAATCATATAATCGACTGTTTGTCGGAGTATTACGCGTCGGATGTGACGAACAATCAGTTGTCTAACGATACGAATGCGACGGATTTGCACTCAATTTGGTTCGAATACCCGTCCGAACCGGTCATGACGTTCGAGATCTCACTGAAAATTTCTTTCGAGGAGTTTCTGTGCCTCTCCTCCAGTATTCTCAGTCTTTGGTTTGGTTTCAATATTATATTGTTTACCGATTTTTGTCTTAGTATTGGCGTTAAAATTAAAAATAATTATTTTCAATCAATTATTCAAAACAACATTAACACTAATATTATTGTTAAACAATACAAAACACAACGTATTTGTCGTTCAAATTAATAGCATTAATGAAATTAATAAATTATAAATGCTAGATTTTAAAACATAATAATATTTACAAATACAGTATTACTTAAAAGCTAGTAACGCAAATAAAATTATTGAGTTTAATTTATAAATTTTTACTTGTTTAATTTTGTTGTACATATTAATATAACATTACAAAATTTTGATTAAATAAAATTAATATTAAGATGCTTTCTTGTAACTCATAATATTATTTATATCCATTATAAATTGTTATATGATTTTAGTGATTAAATGCTATACAAGCTAAAATAATTAATTCAACTATCACTTAAATATTATTTATTTTTGATAATTAATTTATTGGTAACATATGGTTAATTTTATGCTTAATTATTTAATTTAATACAAATATTTTACTGAATATATTAAGTTAATTTATGTTTAAGGATTAAAAAAAAATAGCAATGCTAAATATTTTATATGTATATGTCTAGGTTATATTTTAGAAGCTATTAGCGACCAATTTAAATAAAATGTGATTATTAAATGTCAAAGGTAACTTGGTGTAAAAAGTTTATTACGGTTTTATAATATTTATATACATTAAAATAAAAGTACAATATTAAATAATTAGTACAGTATTATTAAATTATTAAAGTGTATTATTTTTATACATTAATAGTTTAAATTTACCGAATTGTTATCTAGCATTGTAATATTACAAAGTTTATTTTTTAAATCAGCAGTAGCTTAATCAATAAAAAGTAAACGTTTGATACAAAACATATTTGTCTAATGCATACAATTATTTTATTAATTATGTTTATAATTATTTCTTATTAAATAAATAAGATAAAACAATTAACCCAACACTACAAAATATATTTTAATTATTTAAAAATCAATTTTAACATTTACAAATGTATGTAATTATTACCGTTTATATTTTTAATAATTACATTTAATTATTACATTATTAATTAAATACATTTAATAATATACAGAACATAAACATATATATAAATTAATAAGTATATTTATTATAATTTATTTCTAAAAACACAATTTTGAGTGTTAATTTTATGTTATTCTAATTATATTTAACAATAGATAAATTTTTATGTCGTATATAACATAACTAAAAAACTAAATATATTGAAGTTTTTACACAGATACTCATAGTTTCTTTCATAAAGATGAAATCAGCTGAAATTTACAAGCTAATTATCAAACTGTTATGTCTAATGGGATGTGTTTATCATTTATATACATTGAATGGAATCTACTTTTCGTACGAAACCACTACTAATGTTAAGTATAAAATCGAGAAACAGTTTGTGCCACCCACAATTACTATGTGCACTGATAAAATAACCATGCTAAAAGTTATTAGGTTCAATATGAATGAATCAAACAGCATTTGTCTCCTTAATAGCACAATTGGCTGCGAATTCAACTTGCTAGAATCATTTAGAAAACAAATTACTGCGGTTTTATTCTATGGAAATAAAACTATTTTTATAGAAAACATCACCCAGCAACTTTATGGCAAATCCTATTGTGTATCAATATCGGCGCAACTTGGTAAAATTTTCGATGAGAATGTATATATTTTGATCACAATTAATAACAAGTCGCTCGTGCAAACCGGCGAGTTATGGACACGCGTACATTCATCAAGCACGAATTTCGCTAACTCAGCGACGAATGTTCGTACAATTAATGTCAAGTCTATGAACTGTTCGCTGATAACAGTACGCAAAACAGTAGTGAAGTATCGCTTCGATGCGATCGACACGTCCTGTAATGGACGGCAAACGCGCGATCAGTGTATCCGCGAATGCAATGATAAATATTTATCCAGCAATTTGAATAAAAGTACTATGCCTAGAGATTACCTGGCAGTTAAATATGATAATGTTACTAGGATAATTAATCTTGGTAAATGCGGCGATGAATGCAAGTCTATCACTGACTGCACGACTGAGTATTACGCGAGTTATGTGAGTAGCAGTCATATCGATGGATCCGCTTCGATGTTATCGCAAAATATTAGCATGCACGATCAGTACAATGTATATTTCGCGTACCCGGCCTACCCGACCACCACCTACGAGATCGATCTAAAGATGTCGTTCTCGGAGCTCCTGTGCCTTAACTCAAGTATTCTCAGTCTTTGGTTCGGATTTACGATTATATCGTTTACCGACTTTTGTCGCATTGTATTCAATAAAATTAAAATTTATTATTTCAACCCAAATATAAATATATTTAATAACAATAATCAAATATTATTTATTAAGCACAATAGTGCACCTACTACGATATCAAGATTATATTATTGAAATAAATTATTACAGTTAAATAAAAATCGACTCAAAATTTAACAAGACATATTAGTATATATGGCAACAAATTAATTTAGCCGTAAAGTAGGTACTTGCTAACATTTTATTAATTTTAATATTTGAAAAAAAGTTTCCCATATAAATGTGCTATCTAAATATTATGTTTTAAAATTTTTTTAACAATTAAATTTTTATTTTTGGTTATAATTATTATCCATTATTTAATTATATAAAATAAAATAATGTTGGTAAAATATTAAATATAATAACTTATTATCTTAAGATACTACGGTTTATAAAGATGTTTCCATAGACACATACTATATAATTATAATTAATTATTTATATTAAATCTAGCATAACATTAAAATGCAAATATCATTTATCTAATAAATTAATTCCAATATTAAAATAAAATAATTTGTGTTGTTTTTTACAGGATAAATAAAAAAATATATGTAATATTTTTATTATTACAGTAAGAATGCATCAATTTTATTAATTGAATTTTATCATGCATTGAAACAAATTAGCAAATGTATATTTGAGTTTCAAATAAGTAAATATAATATATTTGATATTGAGGTTAAAATTATTAAAATTTTAAATATGAAATATAACCAAATTTATACAATTATTACAAAATTATTGTGTTTAGTTGGAGTAGTCTATCATTTATGTAATCTACTTTTCATACGAAACGCAAACGAACGCCAAATACGAGTTCGAGACTAACATCTCGTTTCCGGCGATCAGTATATGTTTCGATAAAATATATAATTTAATAAACAATACAAAGGACTTGTCAGGGTTGGCAAAAAGTGTCTTTGATTTAGATATAAATCCGCATGCTTATTTAGCAATGCAAATGAAGTGAATGTTCAATGTTCAAATGAATTATCAATGTTACCAAGATGAAACCAAGATTAAAAAATTTAATTTAATTATGCTCAAGCATACTTTATTTCAGCATAATTAAATTATATTTTTTAAATATAATATATTATATACATAAAAATAACGATAAGTTGATGTTTTTCTCAAAATTCGCTGTATTACAAAGATGAAACCAAAATAAGCGATACGCCAAATGAAAGATAATTAAAAATTCTATAAAACCTGCCTTTTACATTTTTGGTTTCATCTTGGTAACATTGATAATTTTTGAAAAAACCTAATAATTACCCAATTTTTCATGTATTTTAGTGTTAAAAACATTTAAAAATAGCATGAAAAACTCAACAAGATATTTTACTATGCTTATAATTCATAAAAAGTGACACTTCAGCAAAGTTTTCGGTGAAAATTACATTTTTGATCATGGCAAACTGTAAGGTTTTGTCAATTTTATTGAATTTTCAAACAGGCATAACTTTTGAACTGTATGGAATTTTTAACTAATTTTTTCAACATTTCACTTCATTTGCATTGCTAAATAAGCATGCGGATTTATATCTAAATCAAAGACACTTTTTGCCAACCCTGACAAGTCCTTTCACCAATCTACATTTGGACAAAATGCTTTTTAATATATTTACCAAGCTGACAATTAAGGAACAATTTAATCTACACAAATCACCAAGATCTCTATTCGAGAGTTGGGTACTGGTAATCGACGATAAATCAAACAGTGTAGATTTATTCAACAAAACCGAGACACTTATACAACAGCACTACTGCTTTAACATACAGTATATCAAAATCAAAGCGTGCTACAAGCTAAACAACGTGTTTTGATAATAATTAAATTAAGGAATAAACATGTTATTCAAAATAATAATTTACTTATTCAACTGCATTCGGCAAACGAGCCGCTCGTCTACCAATTCGGCGAAGACTCGGAGATTATTCACTTAAATGGTTACGACTTTTCGTACATAACTGTCCGCAAGACTGTCGTTAAGTATTTAGTTGACTCGAAGTGTAGTCGAAGGCAAACACGCACTCAATGTCTCGAAAAATGTGGAAAATGGTACGCGGAAAGCAACATGTCAATTTGCAACTTATCCTTTCTAGATAGGCCGAATAGAATTCGCATTAGCAACAAAATTACCACGTTACTCGGTCATAATAAATACGCCGAATTATGCGCTCATATTATTGATTGTTATACCGAATACTTTGCTTTACATCTAACTAATGCCATAATGTCTATCAACGGACCGCTCGAATACTCTGCTATGGTTTCCTACCCAAATTACCCTGCTACTTTATACGAGGTATACACAAAAATGTCGATCGAGGAGATGCTGTGTCTCAACGCGAGTATTCTCAGCCTATGGTTCGGTTTTAATATCTTAGTGTTCACTCGATTTTGTTAAATATTTTTCAACAAATTTAAAACATATTTAGAATTAACTGTAAATCAACCGATAATTAATATTTTTGTTAATGGCGCACACGAGAAAAAATTAAATATTATACATGTTAGACCAAAAACTGTTACAATATAAATAGACTAAAAAAATTGTTTTTACAAAAATGATACAGTTTAAACATAATTTTAATTAGGTATACACTGAGAGAAAGAATCAGTAAATAGAAGCATGTTAAATATTTTAGTTTTTATATTTATTAATAATAATTTGCAAAATTACCGTATATTTTGTATACGAGCTCGCATAATAATAATTAAATTATGAATTATAATTTACTATGCTACAAAAATACGGCCCACTTATATTTTAATACAGTTTATAGCACGCTTTAATACACTATTCTTATATCATTAATTGTCAGAAATTGACAGTAATTTGTACAGTACATATATACTCAGTTTAAGTTTAAACGGATTGTAGTTATTATATTAATTATATTTAATAAATATTTAATTAATTGTAAAAGATTAATGTAATTAAATAATAACACTTTACATGTTAGATTACAAAAGAGATTTCTATCATTATTTTAAATGCAGCATACATATTTATATTTACATTTTAGAACCCATTGGTATACGATATAGACATTTACATACGTTTACATAAATAAATTTAATTTATTAATGTGCAATCTGTAAATTAAATTCTATAATATTATATTTGATAAAAATCAATTTGTTTAATTTAATTATTAATGAATACATTACATTAATTTGTACAAATAAGTAAATAATAAAAATGCATTAAATAATTAATATTAATTCAGCTTGTATAATTGTAAATATTTTAAAATATATATTTATTAAAATGTTTTTATTAATTACGAATATAATTAGAATTAAATACTTATGAGTTTATAATTTTTAGAACATATTGTGTCTATAAGCTAAACATATTGGAAATGAATAAAGTTGTTATGATTAAAACAACATTTAAACTGTTATGTTTAATGGGATGTGTCTATCATTTATATTCATTGAATGAAATCTATTTTTCGTACGAAACCACTACTAATGTTAAGTATGAATTTGAGAAAAAAATATCCATGCCAATTATACGATTATGTATTTATAAAAGTGATCTGCTTAAACTATATATACAAAACAAAAATATACAAAAACAAGATTTATTATATATATTAAATCTATTAAACAGCGAACCAATTGAATATCAATTCAAATTACTAAAAAATTATAGCATGATATTTGCTGCTTCAACGCATAATTCAAGATTTAAAGTAACTAGATTAAATTTTGTTGAAATGTTCATCGAGATAATGACAAAAACATACTACTGTCAAAAAATCGCGACTACCCCTGTAAACTACACAGATGATAAAATTTATACACAGATACTTATAAATAATATAATGCATATTCGTGTCAATAGACTAACGATTTATATTCACACAAATCGGCAATTCTTAACGGAATCGCAATTGCGTTCAAATATCGTAAGAATCGCATTGAAGTCAAACAGTTATTCGTATATAAAATTGCAGAAAACTATTATCAAGTATAACGACTGCAGTAATCAATATACACGAGAACCGTGTCTTAAGCAATGCAATGATAAATTATTGCTTGATAATTTTATTGAGTATACAGGTTATAATATTGCCGAAGCAATTAGACATGATTATAATATTACGGTATTTGTCAACCGAAGCAAATGTGAGAAACAATGCGAACACATAAGCGAATGTCTGACTGAGTATTACGCGTCGGATGTGACCAACACTCAGTCGGTCGGCGATACGAGTGGTACGGATTTGCATACAATTTGGTTTGAATATCCATCCGAACCGGTCATGACGTTTGAGATCTCACCGAAGATGTCGTTCTCGGAGTTCCTATGCCTTAACTCAAGTATACTTAGCCTTTGGTTTGGTTTCAATATTCTATTGTTTACCGACTTTTGTCTTATATTTGGCAATAAAATACAAAAATATTACTTCAAACAAAAGTTTATTCAAAAAAATGTTATTGTCGTTAATCAATATAATTTGCAATCGATTTCTATTTCGTGATAAAATATTACATTATTATGCTAACTGACTTGTGAATATAATTATTGCATTTTTCTATAATTCGCATTTTCTATTACCGGTAATTATATTTTTTAATATATTAGTAAATTTTGATTTAAACTTAATACTAATGACAAAATTTAAATGCAATAATATAAATTATACTGTATATCAATAAAATGAACTAAATGAAACATAATAAGCTTATTTTATTATATAGTTGCAATATTTATAAAAAACATATATCTGAGGAATTATTAATAATTGAGTCAATGATAATAATAAAATTATTTACATCTACAAAGTTTAAACTTATTATGCTGTTAACTCATATGTTAAAAATGTAACTTGTATAATATATGCGAATTATCGAAAAATGCAATATTTATACTCAGTAACAGAGAATGCCAACCTTATTTCAACTATGAGACAGCTCTTATTTTCTACAGTTATTTTCTATGTATGTCTTTTCTCAACTATGAAGTGTGGTATGAGTTGGTATTAGTAGGTTGGTATTCTAGGCTCAGTAATCATGCTAGATTGTACATTGCTTTTAATAACTTAATAGACTACGTATAAAATAAATTTAATTAAATTTAATTTAATTCATTAATTATATATTAAATTTTAAATAAAATATACTTTACTAATATACTATTTAGTTATATACTGTATAAACTGTTTGTATTTATATGTAATATATAACATAACATAATTAACGACAAAGTTATAAAGTTATTAAACATTAAAACAACATTGCAAAACCAACACAAATTCAATCATGGTAGCGGTCGATCCACTTGATTCGAGCCCCGAACTGTTGCTACTGATATCGGTCTTATCTACAGTATATATCAAAAATAAATACATATTGTTATATTAATAAAGTACACAGTTTAAAAATAATATATTTACGCTATGATTTTGTTGAACAAATAAAGCATTACTTGTTACAAACGAGCCGACATAGCGTGATACATTATTGAGCCAATTACCGAACGGGTAGATCGAGAACCCGAACCACATACCAAACAGCGACGCCAAACAGCACACGAACTCAATCGGTTGCATCCCTGGGTAGTGCGTAAAGACTATCTGCGGTTCGTTCGGCACCAGTAGTCGTATATTTATTGATGCAATATTAGTAGCTCGAGCAAATGTTATCGCGCGGTAATTATGCTTGATACAATCGCTTCTGTAGCAGCGCAAAGTGCACAATCTACCCAGATCATCGGATGTCGGGCACCTGGTGTTGCTCACATCGTCGGCGATGCGTACACTCGGTTCGCCGCGTATGACATCGATTCCGTCGGTGACGACACCGCACGCGGCGACCGACGACTCGACTCGACACCGACGGATGCAATCGCTTTGCGAATAGTATTCGCTGTTTCGCCGATAGTGTCGGCAATCCGTGCGATACGGACTCTCCAGCAGTCGGTATATCTGATGGTTATATGCGATGACAGTAAACGCTTCCCATTGAATGAGAAGATAATTCCAGCCATCGCTCGACGGTATGTCGTATGAGTCGTGTATGTCGAGCCACCAGCTCTTGAGTGGCCCGATAGGGTTGACCTCGATTCGCAACACTTCGTTATGAGCAAGCTTAATTGGCATGTAACTTTGATTTTTAAGCACCGAATTTAGCGTTATTGAATAATAGCCCTTGCTAACGATTTCGATTTTGTTACTAAGAATGTAGCTTGTAATATATCGCCGTTTATTGTTTTGCACAATAAATATCTCACCAAATGGCTTTGTTGCATTCATCATGTTAAATATATCATGCGTAAATTTGCCGGGAAATAAATGGGAGTAATCGGTGCATAATGTTATTGCAGGCAATGTTTGCTTGAATTGAGTCGACTTCGTGTCGATCACTGTATTTGTCGGATAACTAAAGTATATTTGACTTATGGCTAGTGTTTGGTATAAACAGCCAATGATTACAAAACATCTGAAAAATATTTTGTAAATTTTAGTCCAATTTATATATTGATTATTAAAAACGCGCTTAAAATATTCCATCATTATGTTTATAAAATATAAAGTAAAACTTTCTTAAACTTTATTTAATTTAACCCAAATTATATACTTATAACAAAATCCTATTATAAAGTTATAACTAATAATAATTCATAAGCATTGACAGTTTTATAAATCAAACTTGTTATATACAACCATTTATTAACTTTAATAGCTAATAAATTTTTTAAATTGAGCAAAATTCTAAGTTATATTTCTAAAAATTTCTGAATAAATTAGATTGGCAATTTTAAAATAGCAACGCCTTAATATAATATATAATATTTTGTATTTTATTATAATAAATTTTAGTTTGAATAAAATATTAAAATATTTCATTAAAAATATGAATATTTAGTAAAATAATTTTTTAGAAATCAATAAACACTCTTTTATAAAATCTTAATATGTTTAATTTGTAAAATATGGACAAAATAAAGGTTACTGTGCAGTGTTTCACTAACACCTAGATACATACGGAGAAACTGAATTAATGTAAATTAATTTGTATCTGTCTACATACAATGATTATGGAAATTCAAAATGGAGCAAATCGAGCATTTGCTCAGGAACTTCCGGGCCGATTTTGGTCTGGTTTGTTTTAAAACAATTAAAATCTTGCCACTTAAATTAATATATTTAACACCATAATACATTTGAAGTATAAATTGATAATAACTGATATAAGTTTAAACCTTAATAAAACATTAAAATTGTTAAATATGAAACATAACAAAATTTATACAATTATTACAAAAATATTCTGTTTAGTCGGATGTGTCTATCATTTATATACATTAAATATAATCTACTTTTTGTACGAAACGCAAACGAACGCCAAATACGAGTTCGAGACCAACATATCGTTTCCGGCAATCAGTATATGCTTTGATAAAATATATAATTTGATAAACAACACAAATTTCACCAATGTACATTCGGACAAAATGCTGAGAAGCATATTTAATAAGATGACAATTGAAAAACAATTTAAACTACATAAATCACCAAGATCACTATTTAAGAGTAGGGTAGAAGCAATAGACAAAACACACGTGAGGGTAGATTTATTCGATAATTTTACCGAGACACTCGTACAGCAACACTACTGCTTTACAATATATCCAAACCAAACTATAATAAAGGCAAAACGACGTGCTATAATAGTGATTAAATTAAAAGATAAACGTGTTATTCAAAACAACTATCTGTTCATTCAACTCCATTCGGCAAACGAGCCGCTCGTCTACCGCTACGGCGAAGACTCGGCGATTATGCGCTTAAATGGTTACGAATTTTCGTTCACAACTGTCCGCAAGACTGTCGTTAAGTATCGCATCGACAGATCGTGTAGTCGACGACAAACACGCAGTCAATGTCTCGGAAAATGCGGTAAAATGTACGCGAAAAGCAACATGTCACTTCGCAATCTATCCTTTTTTCAAAAGCCAAAAGGGATTCGCAGCGGCGATAAAATCACCACGCTATTTGGCCATAATAAATGCGCCGAATTATGCGCTCATATTATTGATTGCTATACCGAATATTTTGCGTTACATCAGGCGAATAGAAAATCACAATTAGTTGGGCCATTCGAATATGCCATTGCACTTTTATACCCGAATCACCCTACTACTTTTTACGAAGTATACCAGAGAATGTCGATCGAAGAGATGCTGTGTCTCAACGCGAGTATACTTAGCCTATGGTTTGGTTTTAATATATTAATATTCACTGAATTCTGTCAAATATTTTTCAATAAATTTAATACATATTTTCAATTTAATTTAATTAATAACTCAAATATAAAAATTATTAATAAAGTAAATGTGAAAAAATCGAAAATAGTACATGTTAGGCCCAAAACTGTAACAATATAAAAAGACAATTATTATGTTTACAAATAAAGAGTTTATCAACTTATAAATATTTTAACGCTAAAATTAATGTAATACTAATTGTTTTTAATAATTTATTATTATTATCTTATTTTCAATTTAATGCTAGATTAAAAAACTGTCATTATTACAATTTTATTTAATTTTTAATTATACACTGTACAACAGTGCAAACAGTATAAGAACAGTATATGTTTTGCAAAGCTACAAATGCGATAGCACGTGAAATGAAATTAGAATGATTCAGTTTGTCTGCTATTAATATTTACTATACGTTTAAAATATCGTATATCTCAAAATTGATAAACTTTTTTTTTTAATTTAATCAACCTTGCACGCTTTTGTTTTAGATAAATAGACTAATCCACTAGATCGATTTCAACATTAGCATTTAAAATTGTATGTAGTCTAGTTAATCTATATAATCAATCTGTATACTATGCATAATAATAAATTTTATATAAAAAAAAACTTGAATCGTTTCAGTGTATTCAGTATTTCAATAACACTTAGTAACTGAATTGAGATAAATAAAATTATATCTGTGTAGATATGTTTTAAATGAATTTTTTTTTTAATTTTATATTAATATTTTTAAACAAGTTTGATTTATAATAGATATAATATCAGAATATCATATATATATATATACAAAAAATTAATAAAATAATAAGGTTTAAACTATTCTGAAATATTAGAAACATTTTAAAAAATTTATAATAATGTTTATATACACATTGATTAATTACTACCGCTTATTTATATTAAATGTAACATAAACAATAAAATAAAAATAAACTATATTTAATAAATTAAATCAAATATTAGATCAATAAATCAAGCAGGTTGTTTGTTGTTATTCCGGCTCAATAAACAAAATAAATGGATTATATTATTATTACACTAACATTACATTTAAGTAATTGTATTTCACAGCATATTAAAACAAATTATTTAATATACTCTTTACAATATTAAATATTAAAATTACTATTTTTAACAAAACATAATATATTCAAAATATAAATTGATATTAAATTTTGTTAAAACCTAAAAAATGCAACCTAATAAATATTATGCAATTATTGAAAAAATAGCCTGTTTAATGGGATGTGTCTATCATTTATATACATTGAATGTAATCTACTTTTCGTACGAAACCACTACTAATGTTATGTATAAATACGAAAAAAATTTATCAATACCAATTATCCGATTATGTATTTACAAAGACGACATCCTAAATCAATATCTACCTAACAAGTATAATAATATAAAAAGCTTTAACAACACATCAATTGAGTATCAATTTAATCTATTTACAAAATATAGCAAGCTATTTCTTGTTTCCACGCATAATTTAGAAAATAAACTAAATCTATTACAATATATTAATAATTTAACCGAGATAATCACACAAAAATATTATTGCATAAAAATGTCCACCCAGTTCAAAAATTATACGAATGAACAAATTTACAAACAAATAGTCGTTAATAATACAATGCGTATTAAAGTCAGTCGACTGAAGATTTACATTCACACGAATCGGCAATTCTTGACTGAATCGCCATTACATAGAAGTATCGTTAGAATCGCATTGAAAGCAAACGGCTATTCATACGTAAAAGTGCGAAAAACTATTATCAAGTATAACGACTGCAGTAATCGCTATACACAAGAAAATTGTCTCAAAAAATGCAATGATAAATTATTAGGCGATAACACATTCGGATATACAGTGCAGAATATTTCTGAAGCAAATCGATTACAGAATAGTAAGAATATTACTGTTATCGCCAATCAATACAAATGTGAGAAACAATGCAATCATATAATCGACTGTTTGTCGGAGTATTACGCGTCGGATGTGACGAACGGCCAGTTGACGAACGATACGAATGCAACGGATTTGCATGAAATTTGGTTCGAATACCCGTCCGAACCGGTCATGACGTTTGAGATCTCACTGAAGCTGTCGTTATCGGAGTTTCTGTGCCTCTCCTCTAGTGTTCTCAGTCTTTGGTTTGGTTTCAATATTCTCTTGTTTACCGACTTTTGTCTCAATATTGGCATTAAAATCAAAAAACTTTATTTCAAACAAAAAATATTTCAAAACAATGTTCACAATATTGTTGTTAAGCAATACAAAGTTCAACGTATTGTACATTCGACTTAATTGTATTGAATTGCCAAGTTTATCAGATTATTTACTGAATTACATGGATTTTTTAAAAGTCATTAACTTGGAAAATTGTCGCATTAAGAAATAATCTAGCTAATTTCATAAAATGTTTATTTTTTGAGATTATTTACCCCATTATATAGTAATTATAATCATTTCTATTAATTCAATCACTGCCTGTGTAACTAACATGCTGTTATTAATTTAATTATTTTTAAAAAATATATGTGATTAGTGTAAAATGTCTGTAAAACAATCATTTTAAGCAATTATTTAAATTTTTGTTATATAAATATAAAATAAAATTTTATTATTTTGTAGATTATATTTTATTAACCTACATAATTTAAATAATTGAATATTTTATATATTAATAATGGTAAATAAACATAATAAACTTAATAGTTTAAACATAAAAGCAATTAATGCAAATATTAAATTTACAAATATTGTTTAGTACACAATTTATTTTTAAGAAATATAGTAAATAAATATAATTTAAATATTAAACACTTATTTTAATTTAATTAAATTAATCTTACATTGTTAGATAGTTGAAAACTATAGATATTTATTCATATTAACTTTTATAAAAAAAATTTGATAAATAACTTAATAATTTATAATATCATTTATTATTATGTTTTCTAAGTTATAAATAATATGATATTCAAAATTCTAGCCAAACTGTTATGTTTGATGGGATGTGTCTATCATTTATATACATTGAATGTAATCTACTTTTCGTACGAAACCACTACTAATGTTAAGTACGAATACGAAAAAAATGTATCACTACCATTTACTAGAATATGCATTGAAAAAACTAATGCAATAAATATATACATCCAAGATAAAAGCCTAAATAAACTGAATTATAATATAAACAACATTCTGAATGTGATAAACAATGAAACAATTAATTATCAATTTATGTTATTTCAAAGTTTTATCAAGCTATTTTCTGAAACAACATTTAGTTCAAGATATCATTTTAGACAGTTACATTATATTCGAGAATATACCGAAATAATTACCGATGCATACTATTGCGTATCAATATTCACCCAGCTTAAAAATTACACGTATAATAATGTGTTCATGCAAGTTTTAATGACAAATATATCGCAAATCGCGAACAAACGATTAACACTTTATATTCACACGAATCGCAAATATTTAACTATTTCTCAATTGCGCGCAAATATCGTCAGAATTGCGTTCAAACCGTTTAACGCTTCGTATATCAATAGTGGGAATACGGTAGTGAAGCGCCACTATTGCGATAAACCGTATACTCGAGCGCATTGTCTAAAATTATGCAATGATCAATTATTCAATAAAAACACAAATTATACAAGCTATAATATCACTGAAGCTGTAAAAAGCAAAGATGTAATTACTGTAGTTATTGATCGAAACAAATGTGAGAAACAGTGTAAACGTATTATCGACTGTTTGTCGGAGTATTACGCGACGGATGTGACGACTAAACCGCATATTAGGCGCGATTTTGCCGATTTCTATTGGATTGGCTTTGAATACCCGTCCGCTCCGACCACTACCTACGAGATCTCACCCAAGATATCACTTTCGGAGTTCTTGTGCCTCATCTCAAGTGTTTTGAGTTTATGGTTTGGTTTCAATATTCTATTGTTTACCGACTTTTGTCTCATATTTGGCAATAAAATACGAAATTATTACTTCAAACAAAATATAATTCATGACAATATTAACAATAATATAATTGTAAAGCAATACAAAACGCAACGCATTTGCTATTCGCGTTAAGGGGTTTGTATATTAAATTGTCACCTCACTACTGTATATTGTATTTTCATAAAGTATAAAAATCAATTCTATTAAAATATACAAAAATTTAATTTAATAATTAATTTCAAATTAGCATAGAAAAAATTATTATTTTTATAATTATTAATTAACTTTATAATGTATAAATCAATAAATATGTCGTTATAACTAACTTCAATAAATGTACATAAATATATAATAATCATTGTTATGTACATCAATGTTGTGTCTAAGTTAATAAATTATATTAATATTGGATATATTCTATTTATGTAGAAACAGTATAACAAATATCTAATATGATTTATTCGACTATTGTAAAAATATTCTGTTTAATCGGATGTGTCTATCAATTATATGCATTGAATGTAATCTACTTTTCGTACGAAACGACGACAAACGCTAAATACGAGTTCGAGACAGAGCTCTCATTGCCGGCAATCAGCGTATGTTTCAACAAAATATATAATTTAAAAGCAAACGCAAAATTCAACAAGATAACATCGGATCTATTGCTGATGGATATATTTAATAGCATGTCTATTAAGGATCAATTTAATGCTAGCGAGTTACCAAGCATATTATTTAATGGTGTAGTTGCTCAGGTAGACAAGAAGTATAGCAAGATAAATTTATTCGATAAATTCACCGAGTCATTTATACGCAAAAAATACTGCTTTACTCTCAATTTAAATCAAAGCGAAATTTTAGCAAGGCGAAACGTTTTGATCATGGTGAAATTGCTAAATCGTGCTGCAATTCGCGACAGCAATATCATGATTCAACTGCATTCGCAAAACGCGCCGATTGTGCACCGATTCGGCGACGACGCGGCGATCGTTCACTTGAATGACTCGAACCTCTTCTCCCTATCCGTTCGCAAAACAGTCGTTACGTTCGGCGCCGATATGTTCTGTAGTCGGCGGCAGACGCGCGATGAGTGTGTCGACAAATGCGGTACAATCAACGGAAAAAACAACATGTTACTTCGTAATGGGGCGTTTGCGATCGATATTATCGGCGTTAAACATGGCGATAAAATTACCACGATGCTTATCGATGCGAAATGCGCCGATAAGTGCGCGCGTATACGCGACTGTATTACCGAGTATTTTGCGATACACGTGGCAAATAGCGTGTACCTGGATGACCGGCCACTCGAATGTAAATTTCTTATTAGATACGCATATCACCCTACTACTTTTTACGAGATTAACCAGAAAATGTCAATCGAAGAGATGCTGTGTCTCAACGCGAGTATTCTTAGCCTATGGTTTGGTTTTAATATACTATTGTTTACAGAGTTCTGTCGAATATTTATTAATAAATTTAAGACATATTTTCAATTAAATATTACTCAAAAAATTTATAATGTTTATGTTAATAGAGTTAATTTGCAAATTCCACAAGTAGTACATGTTAGACCAAAAACAAGTAATTTAACCATGTAATTCAGTGATAAAATCAGTACACTACGCTTTATACAGAGTAGGGTTGTAAATTTTAATGAAAATTATTTTTGAGTACAAGTTTTATTAAAATTTTCAATTTTCACCGTATAATATAAAAACAATAAATATATATAAATACATATATTGATTAATTTAGCTTTAGATTAGTTGATTTATTATTACTATTGCTATTATTACGATTACCGAACATAAAGTTATCATTCTTATTTATAAATATGATGCAATATAAAATAAATTTTTTTTTCAAATTATTTTTCAAAAGACAAATGTTATTAAAATGCTAAGAAACTTTCAGGTGAAATTTTTACAATTTTTACTAATTACAACACTAATTAAAATAGTTGCATAAACAAAAGCAATCCAATTACAATCGCTTATTTATATTAAATTTAGCATAAATAATGAAATGTTAATAAATTATATCTATTAAATTAAATCAAATATATAAATCAAACAGAATGTCTTATTATTATTCAGAATAAATAACTAAAATAAAATTTTTTATTATT
Source organism: Metabelba pulverosa (assembly GCA_034697605.1). Lineage (NCBI taxonomy): Eukaryota > Metazoa > Arthropoda > Arachnida > Sarcoptiformes > Damaeidae > Metabelba > Metabelba pulverosa. The sequence continues at coordinate 15,100 of JAQIXC010000243.1, read as the reverse complement.
ACATTAACATTATATCAATAAAATTATTTTTATTTTGTAACATAAAAATAACCAATTGATTTCTTATAATATAAAAATTATAATAATATTCCTAACAAAACAAAAGACACTCAAAATTTCAATTAATATTAAATTTTGTTAAAACAGTAAAAATGACATCTAATAAAAGTTATGGCATTATTTCAAAAATATTCTGTTTAATCGGATGTGTCTATCATTTATATACATTAAATATAATTTACTTTTCATACAAAACGCAAACGAACGCCAAATACGAGTTCGAGACTAACATATCATTGCCGGCAATCAGTGTATGTTTTGATAAAATCTATAACTTAAAAAACAACACAAATTTCAGCAATGTACATTCGGACAAAATGTTGGAAAACATGCTTGGTGAGATGAGCATAGAGCAGCAATTCAAACTACACAAATCACCAAGAACGTTATTTGACATTTGGGTAATGACAATTGACGATCGGCCTACCAGGATCAATTTGTTCGACAAATTCACCGAGACACTTCAATTCCAACATTACTGTTTTACAATATCTCCGAATCAAAGCATTATTCCCACAAAACGTAAGGTTATGATATTAATTACTTTAAAAAACAAACTTGCTATTCGCAACCATCACATTGGTGTACAGTTACATTCTCCAGACCAGCCGCTCGTCTACCGCTACGGCGAAAACGCGGAGTTTATTCACTTAAATGGTTACGACTTTTCGTTCATAACTGTCCGCAAGACTGTCGTTAAGCATCTCATCGACTCGTCGTGTAGTCGACGACAAACACGCAATCAATGTCTCGAAAAATGTGGTAAAAGATACGCGAAAAGCAACATGTCACTTCGAAATCTAGCGCCCATGGATAGACCAAAGGGCTTCCGCGATGGCGATAAAATTACCACGTTACTCGGCCATGATAAATGCGAAGAATTATGCGCACATATTATTGATTGTTATACTGAATATTTAGCGTTACATCTAACTAATAGTATAATGGCTATAAATAAACCGCTCGGCTACTCGATTATAATTTCCTACCCGAATCACCCTGCTACATTTTATGTAATACATCAGAAAATGTCGATCGAAGAGATGCTGTGTCTCAACGCGAGTATTCTCAGCCTTTGGTTTGGGTTTAATATCTTATTGTTTACTCAATTCTGTCAAATATTTTTCAACAAATTTAAGGCATATTTTCAATTTAAGATTAATAATTCAAATATTAGATTTTGTACTTATAAAGTAAATGTGCAAAATTTAAAAATTATACATGTTAGGCCAAAAACTTTAACAATTTAAAACACAATACTCTGTATATTTTTACAAATACACAAATTATTATGTTTAACATAATTTTAAAAAAAAATAATACCATGCTAAACTCGCTAACTACAGTATTTCGTTATTTTGCATACTCAAGCGCATTGTGTTAAAAATATGCAATGAGCAATTATTCGACAATAAATCAAATTATAATAGCTATAAGATTATTGAAGCAGTAAAAAGCATGTAATTACTTTAGTAATCGATCGAAACAAATGTGAGAAACAATGCAATCAAAAAATCGACTGTTTCTCAGAGTATTACGCGACGGATGTGATGTCTAAACCGCAGATTAGATGCGATTTCTCTTGGATTGGCAATAGAATACCCGTCCGCTCCGACCACTACCTACGAGATCTCACACAAGATATCGACCGAAGAGTTCCTGTGCCTCTTGTCTAGTGTTTTGAGTTATTGGTTTGGTTTCTATATTCTATTGTTTAACGACTTTTGTCTTATAGTAAAATAAAAATAGTTTTAAAATAATTATTACTACTTAAGTGTATCTGTTTTTAAATAGTTTTGTTTTATTAAGATAGATATTTATTATAAATTACAAATAAATGCATTTGCCAGTTTAAATCAATTATTTTATTTTGATTAAATATTTTGTACTACTATAAACTTACTTACATTAATTATAATATTTGTACAGTGCGTCAACAATAAAATTAGTTTGTAATAATATTCTTGTATTTTCTAAATTAAATCAAATATTAAGATGTAATACTTGTTAAAAACAAATAAAATACGATAATTTATATTTGCATTACATTATGTCAATTAAGTTAATTGTACTTTATAACATAATAACAATATTAGCAAATTGAATTTTTTGTAATAAAAAATTTATATTAATATTTATAACAAAATATGAAAAACAAAAATACACTATAAATAGATCTACAGTTAGATTAATCTAGTTAAAGTATAAAATTCGAAATAAAATACAAAATGGTGTATAAAATTATTGCAAAACTATTCTGTCTAATCGGATGTGTCTATCATTTATATACATTAAATGTAATCTACTTTTCGTACGAAACGCAAACGAACGCCAAATACGAGTTCGAGACTAACATATCGTTTCCTGCGATTAGTATATGTTTCGATAAAATATATAATTTAGTTAACAATTACACGAATCACGCAAAATTCAGCAGTGTAACTTCGGATAAAATGCTGGAAAACAGTTTTAAAATAATGACAATTGAAGAGCAATTTAAAATGCACAAATCACCAAGAGCATTATTCGAAATCCTAGTAATGGCAATAGATGAACGACATAGCAAGATTAATTTATTCGACCAATTCACCGAGTCAATTACCATGCAGCACTATTGCTTTACGATATATCCAAATCAAAGCATTATTCGCGCGAAACGGAATGTTATGATAATGGTTATCTTAAAAAATAAACTTGCTATTCGCAACAATCACACTATAATTCAGTTGCATTCGCCAGACCAGCCGCTCGTCTATCGCTACGGCGAAGACGCGGAGATTATTCACTTAAATGGTTACGACTTTTCGTACATAACTGTCCGCAAGACTGTCGTTAAGTATTTGGTTGACTCGTCGTGTAGTCGACGCCAAACACGCAATCAATGTCTCGAAGAATGCGGAAAATTGTACGCAAATAGCAACATGTCACTTAGCAATCTAGAAGATTTGTATAGGCCAAAGGGCATTCGCGACGGCGATAAAATCACCACGCTATTTGGCCATGATAAATGCATCGATTCATGCGCGCGTATTATTGATTGCTATACCGAATACTTTGAGTTACATCAGGCGAATAGCATAATGGCTTTGAATGGACCGCTCGGATACTCGATTGTAGTTTCCTACCCAAATCACCCTGCTACTTTTTATGTGATATATCAGAAAATGTCGATCGAAGAGATGCTGTGTCTCAACGCAAGTATTCTCAGCCTATGGTTCGGGTTTAATGTCTTATTGTTTACCCAATTCTGTCAAATATTTTTCAACAAATTTAAGGCATATTTTCAATTAAATATTAATAATTCAAATTTTAGTATTAGTATCAAAGGAGCAAATCGTAAACACTCGAAAATTATTCATGTTAGACCAAGAATTATATCATCTGTCTATAAATAGGAAGATGATTTTTACAGTTGCAAAAATTCTACAGTGTTTAAACAGAAATTAAAAATTTATTTATGTTAATATGTAAAAATAATTTAATAAATAAAATCATTTATAAGTTGTTAATTTTTATTATTACACTGTATTAATTTTATTTAAAAATAAAATATAGAATTTAAGCTTTGCGCTTATTTGTAACAAATGTACTTGTAACTAATTTATTTAAATAATTTATGTTTGATTAAATTTTTAAATATACATATAACATTTATTTTATAATTGAAAATGTTCAATTGGATAAATTTTCGAACACCTTGCTAGATTTACATTGATTTTATTTTTATTTATAATAATAGTTGGTTTGTAAATGCAAGCAAACAATCTATAGTGTTTAAATTTCTGAAATATAAGCAAGCACACATTTGTAAACAGCAATATATTAAAGCCGAACCACAGACTGAGAATACTGGCGCTGAGACAACAGAACTCTTCGAACGACATCTTCGGTGAGATCTCGTAAGTAGTGGTCGGATGCGACGGATACTCGAAATATATATTATAATCATTCGAATTGTTGTCCGAGTCTTGAGAGTTAACTACAGTCACAGCAAAATATTCTGTTAAGCAGTCGGTTATATATTTACAATTCTCAACGCATTCGGTTTCCGATTTTACCAAGGTGATATTATTACCAGATTTAAGCGCTCCAATTACTTTACCGACATTTAATTTATTATGCTCATGTTTAAGATAACAAGCGTTGAGACATTGATCGTATGTTTGGCGCCCATTACATGAAGTATTGTACGCATCGAAGCAGTACTTGACTACAGTCTTGCGTACAGTCAGAGCCGAATAGCGCGACGTATTTAGTCGTAATCGCTCGGAGCCATCGTTATAGTGATTATAAACATGATTACTGGGCGAAAGTATCTGGATCATTAGCTCATTCATCTCAATATCATATTTATTGATAAATTTTATATTGTAAAATATTGATTGTTTAGCTTGCTTAAATATCGAGCCAAGTCTCGGATTAATTGTAAAACAAAAATCATCATGATAGATTAGCTCTGGAAATGTATAATTAATAAACACGTTGTGTGTTTGCTTAACATTGTTATCAAGCTCAATTTTACAGCTGAAAAATGTGCTTGGTTTGAATAAATACGCATATTGTCGGTTATATTGCAATTTGTTAAACATGTTCTCCAACTCGTCGTTTGATATATTGGTTGTGATGTAGTTATTAGCAATAAATAGCGAATCGTTTAAAATATTTGTTTTATCGAAACAAATACTGATCGCCGGTATCGCTAACTCTCTCTCGTATTCGTACTTAACGTTAGTCGTCGTCTCGTATGAGAAGTAAATGCGATTTATAATTGATAAGTGATAAACGCATCCGAATATACATAATAATCTTATTAATGTTTTACAAACTCGTGCTTTATTTAATGTTAATTTTGACATGTTAGATATAAACCTGGAGATAACTAGAGGTATTATTACTGTACGGATTACAACTATTTCTTAATATGATTTATTTTAGTATTATTTTTATATTGCGAAATTAATCACTATTTTTCCATTTATAAAAATCAATTTATATAAATTAAAATTTTATATTGTTACACAATATTAAATATTAATATATTTTTGTTGGCTATTATTAAATTTGTTCTGTTTCAATTTTAGAATATACATGTTTAAATCTATACAATAACATTTTAATGCTTTTAATATTATAAATTATAATAATATGAATAATAATACAATTTTATAATATACTAAATTGCATATTAATTAATTAATTAATGTAAAAATATTGACACTATTTTGCTACATGATTAATTTATTTGACAAATTTACCGAGTCGATTCTGCCGCTACACTACTTCACATTCTATAGCATACTCTTAATTATTATATAGTCAATTATGTCATTATTTATAAATGTAGTTATGTTTTTTACATTTTAGTAACAAGTTATTATTAATGACAATATTTTCAAATACAAAAATTTGCATGCAAACTTATCGCGAAATAAACAAAAAGTAACAATAAACATTTACTGATCGTCGGTATCGCTAACTCTTTCTCGTATTCGTACTTAACGTTAGTCGTCGTCTCAAATGCGAAGTAAATGCGATTTATTGTATATAAATGATAAACGCATTCGAATATATGCAATATTCGTTGATATTTTGTAAACTCTTAAAACTAACTTTGGAATGTTACAATTAGACCCGTAGGTTTTTAATTATACATTGTTAAATTATTATAATCTATTTTAAATGCTTTTATTTTTAAATTTGATAAAAGTAAAAATTAATAAATATTATTTTAATTTTTAACAATGTGAGATTTTAGAAAATTATTATTTAATATTATCAATGCTTATTTTATAAGTGTCATTGTTTGTTTAAATTCTATAACTTACTTATTTATATTGAGGTTTTATTATGTTTCTAAAATATTAAATTATTATCGATTTTATATAAATTAATTAACTAATGTAAAAAATATTTGTATTATTTTTAAATATTTTTTAAGATTTATTAGTAAAATGTTAACAATCTACAAATATTTACCATTTACTTTACACAGTTTATTATAAACATTAACACATTAACAAAATTAAATTATTTATTGATTTTTATAAAGTATCTTAATTTAATACATAATCGCATTTAGTTTTAGTTTAAACATATACAATTGAGTATAAATAATTAATAAAGATTATTTGTATAATCTCATATTAAATCAAATACTATTTGAATTATAAAAATTAATAAAACATTCAATGCTTATCATAATAAATGTTTATCATAACCACAAAATTTAAAGAATTATATAAGAATTTTATTAATAAAATTAGGCAAAGGTTTATCAATGATAGAAGAAACAAATATGGAATCTAAACATATGTTCAAAATTATTGTAAAAATATTCTGTTTAATCGGATGTGTCTATCATTTATATACACTAAACGTAATCTACTTTTCGTACAAAACGACGACAAACGCTAAATACGAGTTCGAAACAGAGCTCTCATTGCCGGCAATCAGCGTATGTTTCAACAAAATATATCATTTAAAAGCCAACACAAAATTCACCAGTGTAAATGTAACATCGGACAAAATGCTAATGGATATATTTAATAACATGACAATCGAGCAGCAATTCAACGCGCGCGAATCACCAAGCACATTATTCAACTGCAGGGTGTTCATGGTAGATGACAATCATGCTAGAATTAGATTATTCGATGAATTCACCGAGTCATTCGTGCGCGAAAACTACTGCTTAACGATCTGTCCAAATCAAAGCCGGATTGGAGCGAGGCGAAAGGTTTTGATCATGGTAAGATTGAGGAATCGTACTGTAATTCGCGACAATAATCTCGGTATTCAACTGCATTCGCCGAACGCGCCGATTGTCTACCACTTCGGCGAAGACTCGGAAATCATTCGCTTGAATGGGTCGAGCGTTTCGTACATAACTGTCCGCAAGACTGTTGTCGCGTACGGCGCCGACATGTCCTGCGATCGCCGGCGGACGCGCGCCGCCTGTCTCGACAAATGCGGCGCAATGTATGCATCAAAAATCAACATGTCCATTCGCAACCGATGGTATCGGTACAGGCTGACCGGCTTTAAGCACGACAATAAAGTTACCACGTTGCTAATTAATGCTAAGTGCGCCGATATGTGCGCTCATATACGCGACTGTATTACCGAATACTTTGCGCTACATCTAACCAACAGCCAGCACATGGATGATCGGCCGCTCGAATACAGAATTATTTTAAATTACCCGAAGCACCCTACTACATTTTACGAGATTAACCCGAAAATGTCGATCGAAGAGATGCTGTGTCTCAACGCGAGTATTCTTAGCCTATGGTTTGGTTTCAATATCTTAGTGTTCACTCAATTTTGTCAAATATTTTTCAATAAATTTAAACAATATTTTCAATTCAATGTCTATAATCCAAAATTTAGTATTTTTGTTAGTGGGGTGCATATGAAAAAATCCAATATTATACATGTTAGACCAAAAACTGTTACAATATAGACAACATTATAAATTTATTTATAATTACACAAATTATCATGGTTTACAATAAATTTAAAAGCATGTAAAGTTATATTGTAAGTAATTATATTATTATTTATTTATTTTATAATTTTTATTTGATACAACTTTACTCCATAATACATTACGCGTATTCTGAGTTGTACTTGATAATTCTTATGATCTAATAAAATATACGTTTAAATTGTTGAATATTATCAATTATGTTAATAATTGCTGAACTGAATTTAAACGCCATATATTTTATTAGGTCATGTGTGTAGAATCTACACTGTAGATTAAATATACATTACAAATATTAATTACTTTATTTTAATCACTAAAATTTATATGCAATGTTACTTTTTTTAATACGAATTTATTTAAAGTATTATATTAATCAATAAATAATTTAAAATATAGTATAGCTGCAAATAATTAAAATATTTAATATTAATATATTAAGTTTATATAATTAGCTTGAAACACCTAACTAGAAACAACTTAAATAAAACTTTAAAAACTTCTTTAATTAACATTGCTATTAGTTCATAATTAACTACTATTGATAAACTATTAATAATCCGTTTTTACAATAAATTTTATTAATTATTTTTATAAATTTATTAATTAATAATAAAATGTGTAAAATAATAATTAACATAATTTATAATATATAAATTAAACATAATTCGACAAACATTAATATGTATTAGAATGTTTTGCAATAAACAAAAATTTTACTGTAATAATTACTTTTAAATTAGCATGAATTAGAGTTTATATTTTAATAATGTCTAAATCAATAAACATGTCGTAACAACTTCAAATAAATCTGTAAATATGAAATGAATATTATTACTACTGCTGTGTACTATATATCACAAATATCTTATTAATATTACAAAATTATATTCATATTGGATATATTCTATCTATATTAAAACATTATACAATTTTACAATGATACAATGATTTATACAATTATTGCAAATATTTTTTGCTTAGTCGGATGTGTCTATCATTTATATACTCTAAACGTAATCTACTTTTCATACGAAACGCAAACGAACGCCAAATACGAGTTCGAGACTAACATATCGTTTCCGGCGATCAGTGTATGCTTTGATAAAATCTATAATTTAGAAAATAACTCAGCAATAGCTCAGAAATTCAGCAATGTACATTCGGATAAAGAGTTAACTAAAATGTTCAATAAGTTGACAATTAAGAAGCAATTTAAACTACACAAATCGCCAAGTGCGTTATTTAAAAGCCGGGTGGTAGTAATTGACGACCAACATACCATGATCAATTTATTCGACAAATTCACCGAGACAATACTGCCGCTAAAATACTGCTTTACAGTATATCCAAATCAAAGCGTCATTCGAGCGAAACGGTTTGTTATGATAATGGTTACTTTAAAAAACAAACTTGCCATTCGCAACAATTACACTGTTGTACAGTTGCATTCTCAAGACCAGCCGCTCGTCTACCGCTACGGCGAAGACGCGGAGATTATTCACTTAAATGGTTACAACTTTTCGTTCATAACTGTCCGCAAGACTGTCGTTAAGTATTTGGTTGACTCGTCGTGTAGTCGACGGCAAACACGCAATCAATGTCTCAAAAAATGCGGTGAAGTGTACTCGAAAAGCAACATGTCACTTCGCAATTTAGATTACATGTATAAACCAAGAGGCATTCGCATCGGCGATAAAATCACCACGCTACCCGGCTATGATAAATGCGCCGATTCGTGCGCTCATATACGCGATTGTTATACAGAATATTATGCGATGCATCATTCGAATAGCATGCATGCTTTATATGGACCGCTCGTATACTCAATTATGGTTTCCTACCCAAATCACCCTACTACTTTTTACGAGGTATACCAGAAAATGTCGATCGAAGAGATGCTGTGTCTCAACGCGAGTATACTTAGCCTATGGTTTGGTTTTAATATCTTAATGTTCACTGAATTCTGTCAAATATTTTTCAACAAATTTAAGACATATTTTCAATTTAAGATTAATAACTCAAATATTATATTTGATACTAATAAAGTAAATGTCCAAAATTTAAAAATTATACATGTTAATCCAAAAACTGTAACAATATAAAACACTATATTTTTACAAATACATCAGTAATTAAGTTTACAAAAAATTAATGTAATGCTAAACTTAAGTTATTTTGTTAATTTATATATTCGAGCGCATTGTCAAAATGTATGCAATGATAACTTAGTCGATACTAGCATTAATTATACTAGTTACAAAATTACTGATGCAGTAAAAACATTATAGTATAACTTTTTAAAATCAATAAACACTCGGTTATAAATTATTCTTATGGTTATTATTGTAAGGTATAGATTTTATAGAAGCTATTTCTTAATGTTTTAGTACTTTAATAAGTTATTATTAATAATAACACTTTAATAACTGAATAGAAATAAATGAGTATATACAGTGTGAATTTTATGTATGTGCCCAACATCGATGAAGTAAAGGATACGGTATAGAACAATTTCAGTTGCCATAAAAATTTGGTTCAAGGTGCAATCGCTATTTATCATGCTCATTCGATAGAGGGCATTAAGATAAACAACATTTGTATGAGTGATAAGTTTGCAGGGCGTATAGTTTACCCGCTAGAGGGCGCCAAAGTATTCAATTTCAAGGTCGTAATATATGACATATATACATCAAATCCAACTAAATCGACCATGCTGATTGTGAATATGATATCAGATTTGAGCTATCACATCAAACAAAAAAGTTGCACTTGATAAACTACATAAACCATATATAATTTTGCTATAACTTAAAAACTATTAAAGCTAGAGCATTTTAACGTTTACCATTTGACTCAGGATGCTTTTTTCAATTGGAAAATATGCTCAATAATGTCAAAAATAACAATGTTTGTTGTCAAGGTAAAAAATAGATCTGTTTAAGTTTAAATTGGCGATGACTTAAACATTCACAATAACCTTAGTTGAATTTGATGTATATATGTCATATATTACGACTTTGAAATTCAACATTTGGCGCCTTCTAGCGGGTAAACTATACGCCCTGCAAACTTATCACTCATACAAATGTTGTTTATCTTAATGCCCTCTATCGAATGAGCATGATAAATAGCGATTGCACCTTGAATCAAATTTTTATAGCATCTGAAATTGTTCTATACCGTATCCTTTACTTCATCGATGTTGGGCACATACATAAAATTCACACTGTATGAGTAGATTTGCGCTATATAAATTGTTCTATTAATATTTTTAAACAGGCTTAATTTATATTTTAGAATTACAGCTATTATTTCTCTTTATAGTTTTTTATGTAAATAGAAGGTTTACAGTAATACAATAAGTTTTAAACTATTTTAAAAGACTATAATTTATAATGATGTTTACATAAACATCGATTTAATTACGATCGCTTATTTATATTAAATGTAGCATTAACAATAAAATGGAAATTAACTTAATCTAATAAATTAAATCAAATAGTACAATCAAATAGTTTGTTTGTTGTTGTTATTCAAAATAAATAAATAAAATAAATAAATTTCTTAATTATTACATTAACATAACATCAATTTAATTAATTGTATTTTATAAGATATTAAAATCAATTATTTAATAAATATTTATATAATATATATTTAAATTAATTTATTTAACAAAACACAATACATTCAAAATATAAATTGATATAAAATTTTGTAAAAACACTATAAACATTAGAAATGCAATCTAACAGAATTTATGCGATTATAACAAAAATATTCTGTTTAGTCGGATGTGTTTATCATTTATATACTCTAAACGTAATCTACTTCTCATACGAAACGCAAACGAACGCCAAATACGAGTTCGAGACTAACATATCGTTTCCGGCGATCAGTATTTGTTTCGATAAAATATATAATTTAATAAACAATTTCACAAATCACGCAAAATTTACCAATGTAACTTTGGATAAAATGTTGGAAGTTATGTTTGAAGAAATAACAATGGAGCAGCAGTTCAAACTACACAAATTACCAAGAGCATTATTTGAGGTCTGGGTAACGTTAATCAATGGCCGGAATACCATGATCAATTTGCTGGACAAATTCACCGAGTCAATTCTACCAATACATTACTGCTTTACAGTATATGCGAATCAAAGCGTTATTCGTGCAAAACGGCATGTTATGATCATGGTTGCATTGAAGAGCAAACTTGCTATTTGAAATAATCACACTATAGTACAGTTGCATTCGCCAGACCAGCCGCTCGTCTACCGCTACGGCGAAGACTCGGAGTTTATTCACTTAAATGGTTACGACTTTTCGTACATAACTGTCCGCAAGACTGTCGTTAAGTATTTGGTTGACTCGTCGTGTAATCGAAGGCAAACACGCAATCAATGTCTCGAAAAATGCGGTATAGAATACGCGAAAAGCAACATGACACTTTGCAATCGAGAACATATGCATAGGCCAATGGGCATTCGCATCGGGGGTCAAATTACAACGTTATTCGGCCATGATAAATGCGCCGATTTGTGCGCTAATATTGTTGATTGCTACACCGAATATTTTGCTTTACATCATGCCAATAGTAAAATGGCTGTAAATGGACCGTACGAATATGCAATTATAGTTTCCTACCCAAATCACCCTGCTACTTTTTACGAGGTATACCAGAAAATGTCGATCGAAGAGATGCTGTGTCTCAACGCAAGTATTCTCAGCCTTTGGTTTGGTTTCAATATCATATTATTTACGCAATTCTGTCAAATATTTTATAACAAATTTAAAACATATTTTCAATTCAATATTAATAATAATAATTCAAATAAATGTTTTACAATTAATAAAATCCATGTACACAAACCAAAATTTATACATGTTAGACCGAAAACTGTTACATTATAAATAACACGATAAAAATGTTTGCAAAATCACAAATGTATAAAATTATAAAATTTAAATAATTTTTTTTAAATAAAATATATTTAATTATAAACATTTTTATTAATTTATTTTTATTGTTACATTTACAATTTTATTATTTATTTATAATTTATCATTCTTATAATTATTATGTTTATTTAAAAATATATACTGTACAGTGTAAACCATTGCAGGTTATGTGAGCAGTATCTTGGAATGTTATGCATACGCTACCAAGTGATATGTAAATAGCAAGATTAAGTTTATCGGCAATTAATATTATCCCAAAATTATACCAGTTACATTAATAATATATTAGTAATTATACTCTATTATAAATGTATAAGCTATTAGTTACATGCTTGCATATGAATATTCATTTCCCTTAATCATACTGTATGTAGTGGGATCTAATATTTATTTTTGTTTCAATCATGTTAAGATAAAAGACAAAAGAGAATGTATTATCTTAGTATTAATAATTAAATTATTTAGATTACGTATAATACAATGTAAAGTAGAGTAATGTATTAATAAGTTACACAGTTATGTATTAATAATTTTATAAGTTATTATATAATTAGAAATGCTCAATTGAACTAATCGTTGAGCGATGTGCTAGTTTTATATTAATTGTATTATTATTAACAACAATCTTCGGTTTGTAAATCCAAGCAAACAATTTGTAATGTTTAATTTTATTAAATATAATCAAGCACACATTTGTAAATAGCAATATGTTGAATCCAGACCATAGACTAATAATACTGGCGCTGAGACAACAGTACTCTTCGAACGACATCTTCGGTGAGATCTCGTAAGTAGTGGTCGGATGCGACGGATACTCGAAATATATGTTATATTCATTCGAGTCGTTGTCCGAGTCTTGAGAGTTAACTACAGTCACAGCAAAATATTCGCTCAAACAGTCGGTTATATATTTGCAATTTGCAACGCATTCGGTTTCCGATCTTACCAAGGTGATATTATTATCAAACTTAAACGCTCCAATTACTTTACCGACATTTAAATTATCATGCTCATGTTTAAGATGGCAATTATCAAGACAGTGATCGTGGGTTTGGCGTCCATTACACGAAGTATTGTACGCATCGAAGCAGTACTTGACTACAGTCTTGCGTACAGTCAGAGCCGAAAAGCGCGACGTATTCAGGCGTAAGCGCTCGGAGTCATCGTTATAATGATTATAAACATGATTATTGGGCGAAAGTATCTGGATCATTAGCTCATTCATTTCGGTATTGTTTTTACTTGTAAATTTTATGTTGTAAAATAGCGAACGCTTAGCTTGCTTAAATATTGAGCCTCGTCTCGGATCAATTGTATAGCAGTAATCATCATGGTGTATTATCTCTAAGAACGTGTAATTAGCAAATGCGTCGTATTTATCTTGCTCATTTTCATCAAGCTCAATTTTACAACTGAAAAATGTTTTTGGTTTAATTAGATAAATGAATTGTTGGTTGAATTGTAACTTGTTGAATGTTTGCTCCAACTCGTTGCTCGAGATATTGATATGAATGTTGTTTTGTGTAGTAAATAGCGATTCGTTTAAAATATTTGTTTTATCGAAACAAATACTGATCGCCGGTATCGCTAACTCTCTCTCGTATTCGTACTTAACGTTAGTCGTCGTCTCGTATGCGAAGTAAATGCGATTTATGATTGATAAGTGATAAACACATCCGAATATACATAACAATTTTGATAATGCTTTATAAATTGGTATTTTCCTCAAAGATAATTTTACCATTTTAAAATCTTCTTAAACAAACTTGTAAGTAATTTTCTTTATAATTGTTATGTAAATGTACGAATAATAATACCAATTTTTTAGTTTTTATAAATGTTTTTTTGAACTTAATGTAAATTGATCAATATTATTTTAATTTCTTTGAATGTTAAAATCAATTTAAACAATAGAAAATTAATAATATTAATGTATTTTATGTGATGCATATGTATCTGTTTTTATTCTAGATGTACATATAGAAATATAGAAATATATACTGTATATATATAACATAAATATATACAATGATTATGGAAATTCAAAATGGATCAAATCAAGCAATTGCTCAGGAACTACTGGGTCGATTTTGGTCTGGTTTGTTTAAAAACAATTAAAATCTTGCCACTTTTCATTTGGCTTTGATCAATTTGGTAAAAAATTAATATTTTAAAAATTAACAATAAATAACGTTTTAAAAAAATCTTTTTATATATAATTACGAATTGAACATATGAGTTATAAGAGTATACAAATTAATCAGGGACGTGTTTTTGGAATTTTTAAAATTTGACCTTTAACCCATTTTATAAGCAAAACAATGCAAATTCTATAAAACTTTATTTGTTCTGACCTTTGACTTACTGAAGATAAAGTGGCGTTTTTGGTGCCAAATGCTTTCTATTTATAATCCTTATCAATTAAATTTTTAGAATTTTGATATTCTTGTTATTTTAGGAATTAGAGCTATATTAGTATTATTGATAATGAATTCGTTATATTATCCTGTAAATAATCTAATGAAAATGGTATGACAAATGAACGCAAATAGCATAAAAATAATTGAATTGTTATAATTTCTTAAA
>JAQIXC010000242.1:0-36597 GCA_034697605.1 Metabelba pulverosa | reverse complement strand
ATGCTATTTTAAAGCCTACCCGAGTCAAGAACACCTAACATAAGGCGCCATGGCGCCTAAAGTTAGATAATTCGGTAATACTTTTGGCGAAAAAAAAGTTACTAAAAATAGGGCGAAAACTGAGTGAACCTAATAAACAGCGAAACCGTACAGAATATTCTGCTTCCATACGAACACACAGTTCGAGTGGCTCTACTGCGACGGCGCCGACAGACACACCGACTCTCACACACAAACACAGCGACAATACAGTGAGCATTGAATCAATAGAAATATTGCTAAAGAATTAGTGAAGGCTTTCGGGAGCGCAGGAGAGGGAATGGGAGAGAGAGTAAGTCATAGCAGTAAACAACAGGAGAGCACACAAGAGAGACAGAGAGTATAATAGCTTAATGGCAATGGAGAGTGAGAATGCGAGAGAGTATGCGAGTGTATGGGAGAGTAGGTGAGTGCGCGAGAGAGTGTAGGAGAGCTGTGTGGAGAGGGAGAGAGAGTGGCGATAAGGAGAGAAGGCATAGACTGGTCGTCATAGCAATCGCCTAAATATTTATCACTGACTGTGCGGCTGAGCTGACACTCGCAAACGTTCTGCCATTTTATTATTATTTATATATCGGAGCGACTGTGCGCTGCGAATGCATCGAATATTCAGTGCAATTCTCTCTCTCACTCGCAATGCCTGTGTTGTGTACACTCTCTCGCGTAGTAGCGCTGAACGCCTCACCAAATGCTGAACCGAATCCGTGCATAGCGTTTGACAGTCGCTGAGAACGGGTTTCGCTAAACAACACTCAATCCGAAACCAAAATAAATATTTCCGTTTCGACGACAAATCAGTTCGTTTCGTGTCTATACGTCCGCGTCTTCGGGCGAAGAACTTTTTGCCACCGATTCGTCGAAAACAATATTCTACTCAACCGACCGCTGCGGCGGTGTATGTGTGCGTCGGACGGGATCTCTCCGCCAGTGAAACGCGAGCCGAAGATGTGATCGCATTCTGTGTATGAATTCCTGAATTGAGTTTTTGCACTCAATTCGCGTCACCACTGCTCAGCCGATCCGCGAGTACTGCGATTGGCGTTTGTTTTCGCGATCGCCAACTGATCCGTCGTTTCAGTCGTTCGGCCGCCGATCGACTGAAATGAACGGTTCGATACTTCCGGACAATTTGGATTCGATACAAAAGTCCGAATGCTTTCCGGTCCAGAGGTACGTACCGTCCGCTGCCGCCAATGCACCCGATTGTCCACTACCTCCTGAACCCGCTATTATGGCTATGGCCGCGCTGTTTGCTAATGAGTATATCTAACGCACCGTCTGTTTTGCGCCGATAGGCACCGATGGTCGACCAACGAAGAGATCGCCGCTATTCTCATCGCTATCGAGAAACACGAGGAATGGCTGTCGAAAGAAGTGAAAATCAGGTCTTAATTCGCATTCATATCATTCCTTTCCTCTCTTTTCGACCGATTTAATCGGCGCCGCATTTTGCGCCCAATTTCGTGGCCACGGGATGTGGTTTCCGAACGAATAGTTTCCGAACGAATAGTTTTTTGCCATTTTGTCGGTTTGTCTGCCGACGGTTCGCCCGATTAGCCGCCGAAATGGCCGGTTATTCTGTGTGCAGTCGTTCATCGATTTTAGATTAAATTCTTTGTTTTCGTTGAGAATATTCTTGGATTTGAATCAGAAATCGACCGAAACGTGTGGTTTAAACGGCTTGTTATTATTGCAGTTATTTATTGATAAAATTGTATTTTTAAATGAGTCATGCTATTTATTCTATTATTTTTTAATTATTCGCTTGCTTTTACCTTTCTATGGGTTTTTCCAGACAATAGTAGATAATATTTGTTTTGTCGACGACTTCTGGATAGAGTCGGAACAGAATATCGATTCTCGAGAACCCGACCATTGATTGGACACAAAAATGTTATTTTTATTCAATTATTAATCATAAAAAAGTTTTTTTTCGGCCGTTTTCTCATATTTTTATCATTATATTTGGGATTCATTAAAGACTATAAATATTTTCTATATTCATGCCGAGAGAGAGAGAGAGAGAGAGTAGATGGGAGAGAGAGAGAGAGAGAGAGAGAGAGAGAGAGAGAGAGAGAGAATTGCAATTAGCATTTGAAATGAATTTCATTCAAACAATTTATTAATATTTATATTATATTCCGAAACCGTTCGCATGAATCAGTAAAAAAGTGTCTATTTTTTTGCCCAACTCTTATCGAATATTATTATTATTTTTATTATTATTTTATTTTTTTCTGCATTAGCTTTCGCATCGATTTTCTATTAAGAGGTTTAATATTTGATAAAATGATTATTATTTTTATGAATGAATGGCTCGAAAAGTGGAGAACAAAATACACAAATCAATAGTTTAATTACGAATCGGATTACGTGTTTGTGTTTGTTTCGGCGCTTTTTTGCGCGCTCTTCGCGATGCGATGCCTCCGATAGTCGACACTCGAGTCTCTATTTTCCGAGAAATTGTTTTATCGATTGTTTTTGTGTTTCTTAATTGTCGTCTCTTTTTATATCGCAATTAATATTCATTGCAATATAGCAATTATCGCGAGAATTAGCGCACATTTTCGCACTTCAATTGTGAGGCAGTTTTTTATATTTCACTTTTTTCTTGTTACAAATTTTTATTTATAAAATCGTACATTTCATCCAAATATTTACTCCAGATTTTTGCCGTTCGTTTCGTTCACTTAATTCTATTTTACTGCTCGACTCCGACTGTAATCGCTTCTAATGAATAAGATTTTTAGCGTTTATTCCTGTTTTCGAATGAAGAGTAAAACTATTTTATGACAAAAATCACATAAAAATAGATTTTATTTATGTTACGATTCTTAACTCAGTTTCAGTTTTTAAAACACAAGAATTTCATAGTCCTGTGCAGAACATAGTACGAGTGCTGGGAGAGAGTGGAGAGAGAGAGAGAGAGAGAGAGAGAGAGAGAGAGAGAGAGAGAGAGAGAGAGACAAACAGAAAAAAGAGTTATTGATAATAAAGTGAACCGTTTTTGCCAAACCGTTATATCTGAGACACGAATTAGAAATTAGATAAATATTTTACACCTTTTTTGTGCCGAAAAAAACGCACCAATAAAACGAAGCGCAATAATAGAAATGTACAAGAACATTTTTTTTGGTAACAATTTTGTTGCGCAAAATGAATAGGAATTGGCAAAAATAAATATTTTATTAGCAGATAATTAGAAAATTATACAATCGGTTCGGCGTTTGCACTTCAAAAATGAGTTTTTCATTAAAGTCAACCTTTTCTCTCAATCCGATCCGAGTTTGTAATTCAGGTGTTGTTGCGAACAGAAAAAAGTCGACTTTTATTCGACTCGTCGTTCGCGGATTCGTATCACTTACCCGTCGCCGACCAGACTATTACTATTATTTATTGACCATTAATCGTGAGTTAGGGCTGTGCCCGTTCGCCCCGTACGCGCGCACACAGCGCCAGCACATACCGAATGATAGTCTTGTGCGAACGTAATAGTTAAATAAATCTGCACTCGCAGCCAGCGCTAAATGCCGTTCCATATAGCGCCAGACCTTTTTCGAAACAGACTATAACATTGACCTCAATATGTATTTGATTTAAGGCCTGACTCCGCGCACCAACTTTCCCCTACCGTTCCTATGGCTTCTCTCGCGCTTTTACCGATACATACAGAGCCGACACTATAGAACCGGTGAAACGGTTTCCGCCGATCCGTCTCTCTTTGCGCTGTAATTATCGGAAAAATAAATGAAAATTCTTTTGCCTTTTGTCACAATTATTAACAATAATTCTATTTATCGATAATCTATTAGTCGGTATAGAGAATGGAATCGTTGAGCGAAAATGACTACTCGTTTTTGTTGGGCTAACTGGCCTTTGTATTGCGCGCCGACATCGAGCGAGCGCTTGACTCCGGCATTCTTGTCCTAATTCCTGACAAACAAAACAATTCGCGGAATTTGCGCTTTAAAATCGCGTTTAATTATATACATAACATGTTTTTTAGTGCCAATTATTCCGTTTTTTTCTCCTGATATACATGTTCTGAAAAAATGTATTTTATTTCTTCATTAAACAAAATTTACAATTAATTAATTTGTAGCAATATTTATGATACATTAAACAGTCTCATTTTTATAGGCCAGAGATAAAAATTTGTTACAAATTATAATAATTCTTAGATTATTCAGTACAATTTTATTTATTTATTTATTTGATTAGGTTATTATTTGATTAAAAAAATGTTTCGTAACAAATGTTTATTCTTAGACATCAAGTATTCAGATCGCGTACACTGTTTGCATAAAATATTTGAAATTTAAATTTAATATTTATTTTCTCGATAATCGAATTGAAATTTCGTGTTTAATTTAATATTTATGTTTTACTTTTTGCCTATCTTTACTGAATATGAAATATATGCTATAGTTTTAAATTTAATACAATGTAATAATGGTTTGAAATTGAATTAAATGTGTGCTGTTGTAGGCCGAAGAGCGGGTCAATGATGCTGTACTCGCGAAAGCGGGTGCGCTATCGGCGCGACGGCTACTGCTGGAAGAAGCGCAAGGACGGCAAGACCACCCGCGAAGACCACATGAAGCTGAAGGTGCAGGGCACCGAGTGCATCTACGGCTGCTACGTGCACTCGGCCATTCTGCCCACGTTTCACCGCCGCTGCTACTGGCTCCTGCAGGTACGGCTCGTTTTTTGCCTAATATACACTAACTTATTAGAAAAATGTCAAAACATGTTAAACCAATTCAATTGCACTGAAAGTTTGCGCAAACAAAACATTTTGTTATTACTTTTTTCGCTCAAATAAACAAAACTACATGATTAAAAAACATATTCTTAACATTTGTTTGCAAAAAAAAACGAAAATGCGTTTAACTATTAATACATTCATTGAGTGTTACGACAAATTGATTTTAACAGCTATTCTCGAATCTGTTTTCGTTGAATAACAGAATAATTCCGTTTTCAACACATATGTGGAAAATATATTTCGAGTCTTCCGCTCAAACAGCGAATTCAACACATTTTCGATTGTTTTGTCTGTTTTTTTATTTGCAATTTTTATTCGCATTTTAAATTTGTTAATTATATTAGCGCTTCGGAATTATATTAGCGCGTTGTTTTCTCACCCCGAATTCAATTCATTCGCGTATTTTATACTGTGTAGTTTTATGCGTTCGCTCGTCATTTTATTTATTTTCTATTTTATTTTTATTGTTTTTCACTCTCTTTTTGTTTTACGTCTCTTTCGCTCGTAATATAAGCCGAAAAAAATGTGTTGAAAATAATTACATTCTTTCCCTCACCCACTGTCTGCCGGCGCGGCTCTGCACACCCGAACACATACCGGCGCTGCGGTGTAGGTGCGCCATAAATACCTCCCGTTCTTTGTCCGTCGATTTGTTTGCAGAAAATTAATTTTAATTTCATTTTCTTATTGTTTTTTTTATTATACGAATAATAAAAAAAATTGTGAATTGACTGCAAAGACATGGCATAACACACGAGATATTGTGTTAGTTTAGCCGAAGATTTAATTTCATGTTAGAACGCAGTCATGCGAGCGGTTGAACATAATCTCCTGATCGCTCTCTCCTCACAAAACACTCGCTTTTTGTTGTTTTAGTTTTTTGTAATTTGAATTCTAATTTATTAGCGTTCTTTATGATCAGGATAAATTCGTAAAATAGCGGAATATAAAAACTTTTTTTCATGTTGTTATGGCTCGCGTCTGAAATCCAATTAGCCGATAGACAATATAAATCGATTTATACCGTACACACAAAATATACAGTGTAATTATCGGTCTAAACCTTTCCGCCGCTTTCGTAATTGTTTTATCGGTAATAATGTTTCTATTTATACGCAAATATTGTTACAAAATGGTTATTAATTTATGTAATAATAGTCTTTAATTTTGCACAGTATAAAATAGAGAATAGCTCGCAATTAAGGCCCTTGGATATCGGTCGCCGGAAAAATGCGTTTTGAGAATAGAATAAAAAACTCTTTTTTTTTTCAATTTTCGTTCGCATTTTGCTTTCATTCACTATTTAGAGCCTAATTGTGTACCGAATGGCGAACTCTTTTTCTCCCGAAACAATCATGCTGCTCTATATTTTTTCAATTCGTACTGTGTAAAACAAATTGTAATTAATGTTCGCCTCTTTTTTCAGCCAAACGACATCCACACACACAAACACATACATAGGAAAAATTTTATACATTGTACAGGTATATATAGGCATAGAAAACTATTTGCGAACAATCGATCTGAAAAAATCGCAGAAAAATAGTTCCATTATTGTTGAGAACAGTTATTACTCTAATTTTTTTTATTACATTATTATTATTATTATTATTACCGGACCTTTGCTGTTCATTAAGTATTTGAACATTGTATTAGGTCTCGTAGTCGTGGAGAATATTCTGTGTAGTTTTTCGCCAGAGTCCATTATATTCGCGCAAAAACTGTGTTTTATTTTTTGCGTTTTAATATACTTATTGTATATGAAATTAGGATTTTTTTTGCTGTTTTTTATATGTAATTTGTTATAAAATGCAATTAATTTATGCCATAATTCATATGTATGACCACAGCTCAGACTGTTCTGAATCTACCGGAATATTCTGTACAGAATTTTATTGTTTTTTTTTGCCAGAATTAAAGCCTACGTTCTCAGTCAATCAATAGCGAACTTTTTACATTCCTCTTTTTATTTCTGATGTATGAATTTCGGGTCCAATTTTACAGATCCTTTCTTTTCGTTTACTGTTTTTTATAATTTTATTTTTTTCTGTTTTCACTTTCCGACGACTTCTTCGCCTGAATTTCTGATGACTTTTCTCCAGTCGACTGTATATTTGTTGGCTTTTTGCTGCGGTTTTTATTCTATTTGTTAAGAATTTGTCTAGATAATTTTTCTCATTATTTAAATGTAATTTTTTCTCGCAAAGCGTTTTTTCGGTTTATGTAGGACTTGTGTCATACGTTATGCAATGTTTGTAAATGAGTTTGTTTTTAGTGGCAATCGTCCTCTCCTTTCGCTTCTCTCTCTCTCTCTCTCTCTCTCTCTCTCTCTCTCTCTCTCTCTCTCTCTCTCTCTCTCTCTCTCCCACCGCTCTCCTGTGCCGTCAAGATTTGTTATGCATTTTTTCAGTTAGTTATGTAAATATATTTTTTGCTCTAATTATTGTTTGGTTTCTGTGTTTTTTGTTCCATATGTTTGTTGACTCATTCGACTCAATATATTTGATTAATATCTCCTCAAAAAACTTGAGTTTATTTTTACAAAAGAGAAATATATTTGTTTCGGGTATTGAGTGTTCGGCGAGAAAACATATCGCGAGAGATTGGTATCGATTTTCGGATTTAATTTCTCGATATATTCCGTTCCGATGGACTCGTTTAGCATTGATTTGACATTCAAGGAGAGCGACGACACACCGAATGTGTAGAGAGAATACGGTTTTCGCGAATCCAATTCGATTCGGCCATTGAGTGGCAACAGAATTCGCGTCGACTTATCTCCTCTTTTGACTACACAAATAGACACTTCGCTCGTCCTTTCGCGCCTTATCTCCCTCTGCTCTCTGCCGGCGCTCTCTCCCAGTGCTCTCTCGCTCACCACTAGCCGAATAACTAATATAAAATGGTATCGATTTTCGTGTCGATACAAAAACGAGTCGCCATTCCAATCCGCGCCGCACTTATTGCCATTCTCTGTGCACTTAATTGAAAATACTTGACCCAAACGGACGAACCGATTCGGGCGACAAAAAACACGGAATATTCTGTGCGTTTCGCGACACTAAACGACTGAACCGACTGGCGGTTCGCCTATTCATGAAATATATATACTGTGTATAGAATAGGAAGAGACAGAAAGAGACAATGATTCTGTGTATGATTTTTTACACTAAATTAGTTCGCAATGTCTTCCACTCCTTTACAAATTAATCCTTTTTTCGCACACAATAGCGCACATACTATACACGGCCTTCCCGTTCCATCACATATTGACAGCACATATAGACGGCTCATATAGACGGCTATAGACAGCCAAACCTTTTTTCCTGGTTTAATTAATTTATATGCCGTTTATTCTTGTTTAAAAAAAGAGCCAGTTCCCAATTCTCTCTGTTGCCAACATAACGCCCAAAAATATTCCTCATTTTTTCCGCTCAAACATTACTCAACGGCTTTCATACATATGAGAGAATATACTCTTTTTTTTTTGCTCCTATTTATTGTATTACTAGAGGTCTGTCGCACTCTATTCAATATTTTTAATCCATTTGCAACTCTAACACACATTTGATGCTCTCCTGAGACGTGAAGAACTATTTTATACTTTTTTTTACTTCTGCTGACTATTCTCTTCACTCGATCTTTATATCTCTTTTTATTACAGAATAAAAATACGATATCATTGAAGAGTTTTTATGTGTGCCGTAGATGTGATAGATTCGTCTCTCCGTTATTCATCTTTGAGAGAGAGAGAGAGAGAGAGAGAGAGAGAGAGAGAGAGAGCAAGAAATTTCAATTCTTCTAAAAGAGTGAAACAGTTTGTCTCAATTTTTCGTTAAATTTCGACATATTTTTGACGATTTAATTCGTCGCCAAAAATTGGATTATAAAAGGACTTAAAAATTTATAACCATTTGCTTCGTAATTCGCGAATAATTTCTGTTTTGCTCGTTTTTATTCGCTCTCTGTTTTTATAATTTATACTTAATACTTTTCTGCTATAAGAGCCGCTCTTATCAGATGTCCTCTAAAGTTAACTGAAAAGAAAAAATGTTTTCATATAAATTCTTACAGTATAAACACTGCTGGGAATGATTTAATCTGTTTGTTATTTATCTTTATTATTGCGTTTATGTATTTATTTCTAATTTAATTCTCTTAATAATTAATGAATGATTGCATTTAGTGATTAATATATAGAATATAAAATTTTCAAATAATCTTTGTATATTTGTGCTCTTTATTCGTTCATGGTAACGTTTGACTGCAGACATACATTTTCTACATTTCGAGTTTACGAGTCATTATGTTTTCGGTATATAAGACTTGGATTTTTCGAAATTAAACTTATTTTATTTTGTTTTTTTCGTTCATGATACTTTTATGCCCATGTTCAAGTCGAACTGGCAAATGCATTTTTGTTGCTACTCCGATATTTTTAATGGAAAAATAAGCATGAAACATATTTTGTATGATTAATTCGTGCATTTGTAGGGCATTTCGACCTTTCGATTCGGCGTTATTACGGAATAACTTATTACTGAACAGAATATCGCTTTTTGTCGGGATTTTTCAAATAACACATTAAATATTCATGTATTAATCGCATAAAAACCTAATAAATTCGCCTAAAAATAGGCATAAAGTAAAAATCAGATTTGATTTGTCGGTTTGCGATAAGAATTTCCTGAAAATCAAAAACAAAAACTAATTTTAATTTTGCTTTAATTCCGGCGAAAGTTTTTTTTTTCACAAAAGCCTAATGAGAGGTGACGTTCCGATAATGATTTTGTTAATTCGCATTCGACACTTGTAGCGCACAGTTATTTCATAATAGTATTTCTCGAAATTTTACAATTGATTAAAATTATATAAAATTATACTGTGTATAAAAAAAATTCTCAGCAGACACGACATCCGCACATTTGATATGTGAGATTCTCGTGCCTCCCGGTGCGTAAGCACATATACATCGCATGTATACGAGCGACTATTAGTTGTACAGTGTACTTGTTTTACTATTTCCCGATTGTTACTAAAATTAATCTCCTTTTTTACATTTGAAAATTAAAACTTTTATTTTAAAAACAAACTATATTCAATACTACAATGAGCGAGGTGGTTGATCAGCCAAGCGCGATGTGCAAAATGTGAAAAGTGAAATATGTTTGCACGGTATCATGCTAAATTTAGGGATTAAACTTAATAAGAATTTATGCCAGCTTAACCAATATGAATAAATTAAATAAAAATTATTTGTATACATAATAGCATGTTTAAATTTATGCCAACCAACGTAACTAATTGATCTTGCTTAACTAAAAATAAATCTTGATAAATTAAAATTTGCCTAAACTGCGCACTTCGAAACTTTTACACTGATTCTTATCTTTTGGAGGTTTAGATTTATAGCCGAAAATAGCAATCGATATAAATATAATTAATTATTTAGATTTTGTGTTGAAATAAATGGCATTTTATATCAAACCGTTTGTCTCTTTTTGCTAAATCCACAGAACCCGGACATAGTTCTGGTGCACTACCTGAACGTGCCGTACAGTGACGACAACAAAGTGATCAGTCCGGCCCTCAACTACTTCGCCGATAACAAGAAGGAATGGACGAAAGACGAGCTCATATCGGAGCTCAAGCCGATGTGTATGTGCTTTGAATGCGATTTCATTTAATAGCAAAAAATAAACAAAAAACTCGAGAATCGAGTCGAGAGTCGGAATAAAATTGAAAATATATTAAAATTTTGTTTTTTATTTTCAACTCTGGATTCGACTGCCGCTCGGGTGTAGTCTTCTCGGAGAACGAACCGGATCTGAACAACGAGTTGGAGAAGTCGACCGTCGAAACCATCGAAGCGATCGTCGGGCAGCTGATGGTGAAGCAGAGGGCGAAGGTGAAGGCGCTCGAGGACTCGTGCGACGGCGGCATCAACGCCAAGGCGCTGACCGTCGTCAACGCCATCACCAACAGCACCCGCGAAGCCAAACAGCTGCAGTCGGCGGCCAAGTGCGCGCCCGCGGCCAGTAAGGCGAAGGCGGCGAACGGGATCGGCAAACGCGAACTCCCGATGAGTATTATGACGACTCAACAGCACAACTGTAATGCCGACAATAACTCACCCAAACAGTTGACAACTCAGGTCTGAATCGCGCGAATGCCGACTCGTATTAAGTCTTTCTTTGCAATCGATATTTGAGCCCTTCTTTCCGAACGAAAAGCCCAATATATCGCGAGTAGAGCTAAAAATTTACTAAAAACTTGCTTTTTATGCCATTAATTTCGAGCAGACACTGCACAGCAGGTTATCATCAAAAATCAATTCTTTTATTCTTTTTTGTTTGACTTTTTGTTTCCAAATTTTTTTCGTAATATATATATTATATAACAATAGGAATATAACAACTTCTCGATTGAGCCCCAGATCTGCAAAACTGATTCGCGTTTCTCGTCATAGCCTCTCGTGTTTCGCCGCTATATTTAAATCGAGTTTTTATTTTTTTGTTAATTGATTAGTCGTTGAGAAACTAATTAAATTAATTGCCGTATATTTAGTCGTCTGTATGTATCTCGAAACGAGCAATTTACTGTAATTTCTACCCAGCTCCTTTCCCTCCGCTTAGATCTAAGTGCTGATTAAGTGTTTTTTTCCGATTATTGATTGAAATTTTTATTAAACAAACAATTATTTTCGTCTGAATTGGGTTTTTATTGCGCGAATAGATAGGAAAATATTTTTATTTTCTGACATTTCATTTCGAAGAGCGAACGCACAGTAGTTCTTAAGCCTCTATACTCGCGGCTCCGGCACAGCCGTATAGGTAGTCATAAAATAGGCATTTTGTCGACGGCTTAGTATTAGTGCATTATTTTTAAGTCTTTTAAAAATTACATCAAATCTTATAAATCATTTCATTTTTCGGATCAATATTTTTCAGAAAATAAAAAAACGGAAAAAATAAAAAAACGTTTAAGAGATTAGACTTTTTTTGTTTAATAGAGAATTTGATTTAGAGTTTCCAATCAATTATTGTTTTGCTATTTTGTAATTTATATTTACAAATGTCTGTCTGCCGGCGCTCTGGCGTGTGTAGGGAACGGTACAATTGCTACAGTTGGCGAACGGCGGTCAGACGGCTATCCGGACGACGAGCGCCAACACGAACCACTCTAGTCAGACGGCGCCGACATCACTGATCTTCAACTTATCTCAGTTCCAGTCCGGTTCGGGTCTTCTAATTCTCAATTCGCCGACGAATCAGCGGCCGAACGACACGCAGCAGCAGATGACGGCGCCGTTGACGCTGCTGTACGGGCGGCCGCCGAACACGAACGCCAACACATGCGACACGACTTCCATTCCAAACGTGATCTGTTCCGCGAACAAGTCGGCGCTGACTAACGCGAACATGTCTTCAACTAACGGGTCGACGCCGACGACCATCACGACTACGACGACACTCGAGAATCGATTGAATCATTTAAATCATTTGAATTCAATTAATCTCTTAAACAGTAATAACATTAATAACGCGATTCGAGTGAAGAAGGAGTTCGAGATTAACGGCAATGTCGTCAACAGTTCCAGCGATTCCGAGAACTCGGATGAGATTACCGACGATAAGAACAAGATTTGCGTGGACTCGGCGATTGATCTGGGTAAATTTTATTGAATGAATGAATATAGTAATTAGAAAAAATTGATTGAATACACAGTATATTTATATTTGATATTCGAAAATCTATTATATGATTCTTATGATTCTTTGGCCTAATTTCAGACCCGAACTCAATGACGACATACAGCGACGAATCGATGATCGTTAACAGCAATCCGTCGACGCCGGAACACATGAAGTCTTCGATTCTGGGCTCAAACCAAACCTCCAGTGGTGTGGACCTGAACTCCAATCAATTGAATCATTTGAATCATTCCCAACCACAACAGCTGCCGCTCCAACACAACCATAACTACACATATAATCAATACTTCAATAACATTAACAACAATATGAATAACCGAAACCAGACGAACGGCGGCGCGCAGTCGACGGCCGGCCTCATGAACTACGAGCTCGACGCCAATGACCTCAATCCGATGGACTTCATCGACAACGACATCCCGACGCCCGACGAGACGCTCTTCAATTTGGATACGTTCGACATTCTCGGCGATATCGACAACTTGGACGACCTGTCCAACACCAACGGCCCGACCGCCTACCGCAACGCTAATCTCAATCAAAACAAAACTATTAAATCCGAATCTTCCGCAACCATTACTTCGGCACAAGACTACCGGGAGCTTACGGCCAGTATCACCGACTATTCGCCGGAATGGTGTTATCCGGAGGGTAGGCATACATTGATTTTTTAAAACAAATATGTTTTATATATTATTTGACAATGATACAAATTTTGAACTGCGAATGTCTACTTGTGCTGGTTAGGCGGGATCAAGGTGCTAGTGGCCGGTCCGTTCATCAACACGAACTACCGCTACACGATTCTGTTCGACGGCGTGCCCGTCACCACACATCTCGTGCAAAACGGTCTTCTCCGCTGCTATAGTCCCGAACACGAGCCGGGATTCGTGACCTTACAGGTGGCCTGTGATGGCGCCGTTATCTCCAATTCGGTTATCTTCGAGTATAGAGATCACCCGACGGTTCCCATTCAGAAGTCGGAGGACTACTTCTCGGTCGACGGCAAGCATTGATCTAAATTCTCTATAAGAACTGAATTGAATCTTGGTGAAATGAATTTTAATTAAATTAATTTGTTGTATAATTTGCAGAAAATATCTTCAAGTTCTCACTCTTAGAACGATTCGAATTACTAGAATCTCGATTATCCCAATGCTCTTCAAAACGGGGTTTAACGGTATGTTTGACACCGTTTTCACATATATTCAGTCGTAAAGCCAACGAACCTCTCATTCATGCGTTTCGGTCACCGAAAAGGGTATGGAATCGACGAAACACTTCACGTGCTTTGAGGACCGACTCGTGCAGATGTGCACCGAAATGGCCGGCTGTTCGTGGCTTCCACTCGACGAGTCGTGTCTGACGAGCCAATCGCTGCGCTCGGGACTGTCGAACCGGGACATGTCGGTGCTGCACCTGACCGCTGCACTCAATTACTACAAACTGATTCAGTGTCTACTCAAGTGGCGCAAAGAGAACCCGTCGCTGATTCTCGAGCTCGAAATCGACGCCTTTTCCTGTGATGACAACGAGTGCACACCACTCATGTGGTCGTGTGCGAAGGGACAGTACGAGTCGGCACTCCTCCTCTACAGGTGGAACCGAGCGGCCATCAATTTATGCAACAAGACGGGCGACTCGCCGCTGCACCTGGCCCGCCAGCGCGGCCACCAGAAGCTCGTCGACGAGATCGAGCGCATTGAGAGCCAGCAGTCGGCGCTTTCGCACACATTCGACACGAACTGCGATCACTTCATCGAGAGCTTCGTCAACGGGTTCCGGAAGCCGCGCAAAGCCAGCCTCGATATATCGGTGCCGAACAAGTCGGCGAAGAGCGTGAGTCCGTCGACCGTCAAGCGCGGGTCGGCGTGTCTGCAGCGCGGGCTGACCGGCTTCCCGAAGCTCGTCAAATGCTTTTCCGCCGACTCCTCACTCACGCAGAACCTGACTCTCAATCCCATTAATGTGAGTATTGATTGACTTTTTTGTTATGTTTGTCTACAAATCGATTGCTATTAAACTTATTATTAGTTTTTTATTTTTATTGTTTTTTTTATCGATTTGTGTACTGAATGTCTGTTTCGATCGATGTATTGAATGAATTGTTTGATTGTTCGCCACTTCAGGACCAACTCAACAGTGATTCGACATTTCTCTCGTCGTGTATATCCGACAGCGAAGACGATCTGGAAATGTCGACTTCCGGCTCCACTAATGGCCTCTCTTCCAGTCATCGGGACTCGATTGGCAGCTGTGATATCATTATGGACTGCAATGGCACCGAATCGTCACGTGTTCTCACTTTAGCCGAACATATTATCGCCGCAATGCCCGACCGGATTAAGGTTTGCCCGAATCGATCCGTCGCCTTAGTTTCCCTCCCAATCCACTCACGAACACTAATTAACATATTTTCAACGTATCTTCGGTAAAGGCGGCGTCGATCGCATCACTTCCAGACGAAGACTTCGAGGACGACTACTACGACGAGAACGAGAACTCGAGCGAAGACATCAACGACTCGAACGAGTGCGACAACAGTCACGCGAACCGCAGTCACAGCCAAATCAGCGACGCGTTCTGCAACTTCTCGTTCGAGATCAGCGACAAATACAACTATCGCGAGTCGAACACTCCGAGCAACTCCTCGCCGGCCAGTTCGTCGTGTCTGCACAGCCCGAGCTCGTTCCCGCTCGACAGTCCGTCGCCGCCGCCCACGGCCGCCGACTTCTGCGAGTTTTTTCACGCGTCGGGAAAGATCACGAAAGAGTTGGGTGACCTCACGCTCACGGACAAGGAGCAGCGCGAACTGTACGAGGCGGCCAAGGTGATTCAGAAGGCCTACCGTTCCTACAAAGGTATGCCAAACCGATGCCTTCCCTCGTCTTTGAAACCTGCTTTTCGATTGCCTTTGTGTCCAAACTCTTCTCTAAAACTGTTTTCCAACTCTTCTCTTCATTTCTCTGTAATCACTAGTAAATTGTAAACAGTATATCCGGGACGGACCCACACCTCCCGCTCCGCCCCAGTCTTCGTTCGAGCACATGACCAGTTAGTTGTCTTTTTCCGAACTTTAGACCATTTTTCTCACATTTCTCTCAAATCACTTGTTCTGCAAATAATTCGATTCCGGATTTGATTTTAAAATTATTATTATTTTTATTATATTATTATATTTTGTTTTGTTTTGGTTTTGTTTTTGTTTTTTACGAATTTGTGTTCTTAGGCCGAAAACGACTGGAGGAGCAGAACAAGTGCTGCGATAAGGACAAGGAACGGGTGGCGGCGATCCTCATACAGAGCTACTACCGGCGCTACAAGCAGTACATCTACTACAAGCAGATGACGCGGGCGGCGCAGGTGATCCAGAACCAGTACCGCACGTACTGCGAACACAAGCGCTTCAAGAAGTCGGCGCCGCAGTCGGCCGACATCTACGCGATGGTCGCGGGCGTCGGCGACGGCAGCGCGCAGTCGGTCGTCAATCAGTTCATCTGCCAGTACGCCGACTGCGATCCGCTCCCGTCGAAGAACTCGAGGGAAGGAACGCCTTTCAGTGGTCTTAAGTACGTCACCCGTTCTATACCACCCATTCACGGGCCCGGGACGTGAAGTTCTCATTTTTGTCGTTTTTGTTCTGTTTTTTTACATACATTGATCCGTCGCACCCGTAGACGTAGTTACTCACAGCGGCGCCGTAATCAGGCGGCCCGGAAGATACAGCAGTTCATGAGGCAATCAAAAAATAAGTACGTATTCCCACTCATGGCTCGAATTCGCGGCCGAGTTCTCGATATTTCATTCACTATTTGTTCTCTTATTTTAGTTCAATTTTGTTTTGTTTGTTTGTCTTTTTATCTTGTTCATTTTTGTTGAGTCAGTAAATGTGCTCTAATTCGCGCTTTGAATTGAATTGATTGGTCGAAAGTAGGCCTCTATTTCGACTAATCTATTCAGACATTAATTCAATGGCGTTTCGTCTCAATTGCTTTCGAGAATTTTTGTTCCGATATTTGTGCAGTGTACTTGTGCCGTTTTGTTTGTTAACAACTCGAAACTCATACTCATGTCTCTCTCAATCTCTCTCCTTCTCTCTCTCCGCTGCTCTCTATCTCTCGCTATCTCTCACTCACTCTAATCGCTACTAATCGCGGCAATAGTTTTTGGGATTTTAGTTTACATAACAATGTGGTAAGTCTTTCGCTAATCTAATCTCTTTAACTAACTCTTCAGTTGCTTTAACTTCGAACTTATCAATTGTCATCCGAATTAAGCTGTTTAATTACTGCACCCGAATACGTTTTTTTTACTTTTATCTGCTCTAATTTTCAAACCGAATCTATAGCTTTCATTTCCCAAACTATAGCTTTCACCCTCGAAACTATCATGTTAAATTTAATTATTTTTATCCGAACTAACTATTTAATTACTGCACTAAATATGTTCTCTCCTTTTTTTATCTTGTCTAATTTTCAAACCGGATCTATAGCTTTCTTTTTCCCGAATCTATCATGTTAAATTAGCTTCTTTTATTTTCAAGTCTCGTTTTCTAATACTACGTCTGATTTTGACAATTAATGATAAGATTAAAGACCTAATCGACTGAATCGAAAACTGAATTTCTATGAAACAAAATGTTAGTTTTGTTTTTTGTATTATTTCTTCTTTTTCTTCCCATTCCTCTCGAATCCAGATTACAGAGAGAACGTGCTTTAGCTGCAGAAGAAGGGATTCCCACACAAGAAGTGCTTTCCATAAGAGCTCAAACACAACAATCTATTGATTAAACCGCGAGAACGCGTTTATCAATCGATTTCATACATTATATACAACAGAAATATTATGTATATTTGGCGAAAACACGACATCATTTCGGTTTTGCGATGTCTGTCCACTAATTTGTCTCCACAGCCGAGCGAATCAGATGTGTTCTGAAGAGAGAAATAATTTTTTCGTTTGTTTTTTGTGAATCTGAAGACTATTTTTGTGGATAAATTGAGTCAAACAAATGGCGAATCAATTCAATTGATTTACTTTTGATGAACGTCTGACAAAAAGCGACACAATTTTTATGTTTGATTTCGTTTTTTGCTTAACATTTCGAATCCATTTATAAATTAAGTTTCAAAATATTATTATAATTATTATTATTTTTGGTTTACTGTTATCTATTGATTGTTATTATTGTTTTTTAAACTATTTTTTCTGTCAATTATTTATTTAAAAACTTTATTATATTTATTGTGAGCTGTGATACGAAACAAAAAAGAAAATTCAATTTGAAATTTTCGGTTCATTTTTTGCATTAATTTTTTGGTTTTTAAAGAATTTTCAAATCGATTTGAAAACCCCGAAGTGACCCATCATTTTGCAGTGAGATTCGGATTTATTGATAACTAATTCTTATTCAATTCGATTGATATTATCGATTGATTGTTTCAACTGATTATTTGAATCGAGAATTGCTTTATTCGAATCGATGTTCAAATTCTTAGTCGAAAAATCACATCCAAGTGATGCAGTATTTGGAGGAAATTTTTGTCAATAAAATAAATAATAAATAAATTTTTTGGTTTTTCTTTTAATACATTATATAATATATGATAAAAAGTTGATTATAAGTTCATTGTTCACTATAACGGAAGTACGGGCTAAGTCCGCTATTACTGAATTTTTGTATATGTTTTGTTAATTTTTTGTTTTTAAGTTTGATTTGATTTTTTCGGATTTGTTTTTATCCGCAGATTTTGAGCCCAAGATGTTATATAAAATACATTTTTTGAAAATTAAAAGTAAAAACATTTTTTGGAATTGAATTTTTAAAGAAAGATTTTATGAGAAATTCTGTTCACTATATTGTTTCTCGAAAATACAAATAACAATAACAAAAAATAAATTATTTATTCTATAAATTCATTACAAAAAATATTAAATCTAAACAATAATTACAAAAAAATATTATAAACAAAAACCGATTTGTCATTACATTAAACCATTGATTTGATTCTTATATTCAATAATATATTTCTTGGAAATCGTATAAAAAAATCTTTTGTTTTTTGTGCCAATAATTAGTGATTATTATCCCATTTCGAGCGCCGATACGATTGAATTATAACCGAAAAAACAAATGAAATTCTTATTCTAATTAAACAAAACATTGTATTTGATTCGTAAAAAACAAAATACTCGTAAAGAATAATTTTTATTGCTATTCCGACAAAAAAATCTAATTTATTGTAAATATTATTTTAAATTTTAATTAATTGAATGAATTTTAAAAAACAAAACTAAGAAATGCTTCGATTTTTTCCGAATCTTAATCTCTGAGAAAAACTAAAATATATTCTATCTTTAAAAGTGTGATAAAAATCTCTTTTCAATTCTCTCTCTATTTCTCAAGACCTCAAATACGACAAAAAAACTTTTTAACGAATTTTAAACGAATAATACGAATGAATATTTTTAATTGAGATAATAATTCTATTGTTAATAAATGACATTTTTGAATGAACTGGTTATTTGAGGTCTTTATATTGAAAAAATAAAATTTGAAATTTTCTTATTATTTGTAATTTAATTTTTTTTAACTTTATTTCCAATGTTTGATAAATTCAAGAGTTATCTAGATAAAATTAATCTAGATTACTTTACGAAATTAACATAATTTCAGAAGAATTTTAATAGCTTTTAAAAACTAATTATTCTTAAATAATTTGAATCTTGTTAAGTTTATATAAATTTTAACATTTCTAAAAATAATTTATTTACCTAATAATTTATCTAGGCAACTATATTTACAGGGTTAAGCAATGGTAAAATAATCAAAATATTTACTAACAAACAAAAATAAACTCCGTACATTTTTAATAGTTCAGGCTAAATTATATTTAAATAAAAATTAAATTAAATTATTTATTTGAAAATATTTTTGTAGTATTTTTTATAATTTTCAAGAATTATCTTCGAATGACTTTATTGAGAAATAGCAAGAAACTTTGCTTGAATTTATCTGAATGTATTTATTTTTGGCCAACCTTGCTTAACCCTGTTATTTTCAATTTATTCTAAGTACTTTTAGTTTCAAATATCAAATATTAAACTTTTCCAATTCTATTTCAATATTTAAGCAAGCTCTAAATATTAAACTCTGAATATTAAAAGATATTTAGATTTAACTCAAAAATATTTACATAATTGCTTGAAAATTTTAAAAACCAGCTTATTAAAAAATATCATCTTAAATTATGTTAATCTAACTAAATACAAATATAAACTTATTTAAAATTTTAGGAAAAACATAACTTGGCAAATTAAATAATTATTCGTTTAAACTTATTTCAAAAATGATTTGCTAAATAAAAGAATTTAACGGAAGATTATCAAGAAGAATTCTATTTAAAAATTCTATTATTAAGATATTGATAGCAATATTTGAAGAAAAAAAAACAAAAATTATTAAACATTTTATTGAATTAAAAAACTACACATATTTGGGGGAAAACGTACAATGTATTTGTCCGGAATATTCAATGAATGAATAGTTGGATAAATCGAAATTAAATTAAGAAAAAATTATTTTTTAAGTAAAAAAGCAATTTTTTATTTACGTTTATAGTACTTAACATAATATTGAAATATCGCTTAAAATTTGATAAATAAAAAAAACAATTTTTCAATTTTCCAAAAACAAACTTGTTTTGCGTAAAACTATTTTCAAATCCCAAACATCTCAAATAAATAAGCTTTGCCTTAAATCCAGTTCAGCTAAATTTAATCTTTGCAAATCAGATTCAGATGAGAAAACATTTTGCTTTTCAAATATTCAAATTTATTTCCGATTTTACGTCGAGATTATAGATAAGAATCCATTCATTTCGGAGTAAAAACAAAAGAGATTCTGAATGTCTGCTCAAAAAACAATTTGAAAATAAAAAACTTTAAACTGAATTTAAAAGTGATTTCTTGGGAAATAAAAACGTATCGAATCAATGTGTTTATGAAAATACCAAATATTTGTAATTTAATTGTAAAATAAAACTATTTGAAAACAAATTGTTCTATATAAAAAAAGTAAAAGGACTGAGAAGATAAAAATTCAATAAAAATTATATTAAATCAATAGTTTATGACTTGATTTAAGTAGCGATAGAGTATATAGAGTAGAAAAATAAAACACTTCTTAAACTACAAGAAAATATAGATTTAGAACGTAGCAATTTATAGTTTCTTTATCAGGGCAATTGTCCGTTTCCTAAATGGACTCGAAATGGATTTGGTTAGTTGGAAAAAACAAACTTGTTTAAACTGATGTATTCGAGCGGAGATTATTAGAAGAGTTTACGAGTGAATCGTAATCGCGATCGCCGTTCGACGCAAACGACTCAATGCATTGCGAATTGAATTTCAGACGCATTTCAATATCGACGACAACAGCGAAAAGGCGTCGAAAGAAATTTACAAATAAAGTGATACTTTATTTTTTAAGTTTAAACTAAATTGTTACAAGCTAGATTTAATTTCGACACGACTATTTTACAAATGGGCATGTAGCATTGGCGAAACTGGGCCAGACGTGCACACGTCGCTCATACGCGGCTATAAATCTTCCATTAGTTGCTTCACGACTCGCATCAAAGCGTTCAATCCCTGGGCCATCATCTCCTCCATCGCCCGTTCCTTCTCTCCCGGCCTAATGCGCTCTTTGTAGCCGAAGTGGATGTTCTGCCCGAAGTCTCTGGTGTCCACTTTGCCGGTTCGGTACTGTCGAATGTCGCCCAACACGTCGACGCCGCCGAACGTATTGACTAATGTGTGCTGTTTTGCCAACAATTGCGGATCAGTTATCGACGAATACTCATCACTACTTCTTCGGCTCCGAGTCAGCGCTGGTTTGCTCGATATTCTGTGCAATTATTCAATAGTTTTTAGATAAATAGTTAAAATTAGTGTAAATTTCAAAATATCTTAATTTGCACATTTTAAACATAACCAGTTTTTTACATAGTTTAGCATACATATTTTTATTAGAAAGTTGTAAGAATTCTCACATTATATTACAGGATGACATGTTTACATATAATCTAGTTATCATGTTGATTAATTTTGAATAATTTTCACAAATTTTAAATTGACACAACCGGTATACTAAGTATGTATTTATTTTATATTTATAATTAATATAAAACTAAATTTAACAAATTTATTTTGACATATATGTTAGTTCCGCAAAACCATCTTAAAATAAGCTAGAATTAATTTTGCATTTTATTGGATCACGCGTGTTTTGCTTTTAATAATTTATTAATACCAAAAATGCATTGAAGTTTCTAGTATTTATTAGTGTTATTTTTTAAATGCAAACCAACAGCTATAGTTTTAAAATATTTTTATTTATTTCAAAAAAGACCAGAAAATATATTATTTTTGAACTGTTTAAGTTAAACATCCAAACAAAGCATCTATAAATAAATAAAAATATAAAAATCTGCTTATAAACAATACTATCACTTTGTAAATAATAAAATTAATCAAACATACTAAGGCTAGATTACAAACAATTAAACCTAGTTAATTAGTTTATATACTATTTATAATTTTTTGTTAAGCATTAATCTTAATTTATAAATTATTACTTGTTTATTACGCAATGAATTTTACGGATACATGCATGTGTAGCATGTCTATTTTTATAATATTACAAATATGATTATTAACGGAATGTTGCAATTAAACCTTACTGTAAACTGTTGATATGGATATTTATAGTTAAAAAAATTTGCACTATGCTAAAACGTGATTTTAATATAGCACTATGATATAAGAGTTATTTTACAACTGGTATCAAGTCTATTTATGTACAATATTAAAGCACAATTCCTCTTTATTGTTAAATCACCCTTGCAATGAAAAAGTTTTGATATTTTACATCGATACAATAATTATTGTTTATTAAATTACATTAATAAAATTTTCAAACTATTACACCTCAAAATTTATTATATAGGGACTATTTATAAAGTATTAACACAAAGTTATACTTAGTTAGATAAACATAATTTAATTATATTCTTCAGTATATTTTCAAAATAATAACTTACGTTTTGCCGGTACTTAGCGATAGAAAGTTAGCAATAATTAAAATAACAATAATTTGCGTACAATGATGAGCAGATAGTTTATGCATCACAAAATTAGACATATTTTTGGCTTTTAACTAAATCCAACTCTCAACATAAACATTCAATTGTGAATTGAGACAGGTAAATTGTAAACTAAAACAAACTGAGTATTAAAAAAACTAAAACCAGAAAAAATATATTCAGTGAAAGTTCAGAGACCTGTTTGGCTCAGATTTGAAGTTTGTTTGACTGGTCTTACGGTTTGAGTAATGCTTTTAATATCGTTTCGTAAAAATAGATTAACTTCTCATATAATTGCAATAAAACGACTCTAAACGCGAATAAATGGAAATTTAATATATATTTTTAGATCATTTGCTCTTATAATAGCATTTATTAATATACAATGTGTTCGACAAAGTATCTTAACTAATAAACAGCTGATTTAAATATCTTTTTAGTTTTATTTATTTAGCATGTTTTAGAATAATCTAGCTAAATTTAGATAAAAATTTCATGTTTAATGTTAATTTTTGCCCAAACATGTTTATCTAGTTAATAAATTATTTTTAATGTTGTTATAATTTTTATTATTGTTTCGCAACATCGATTCATTATGAAAATACAAATCTGACATTGATGAATTACCGGTACGTTCAAAGCAATATATAAATTGCTATTAAAGTTTGCATCAATATTTACATGTGTTTTAAAAAATCTGTTCGCATTGATGCTACATGAAGCTGTAGTAAAAAGAAGCATTATAAGAATTTTATTGACAACTTTTTAAGGACAATGCAAAGTACAAATTGTGTATAAAATCAATATATTAATATATCAATATAAAGAGCTAAAAGTACAGCACAATTTATTTAGAAGAAAAATATTTATATTAGGCAATAATTTTATTTCACTGTTTATTAAGCGAGAAATTTTTACATGACTAATAAACACAATTTTAACTTAAATATCCCAGTTTTTGAATTACAGTAAAATTATAAATACATTTTTAGCATTAAATTGATAATATGCTTGATATTCGAATTAATATTAAAGTGCAGTTTTTATGGACTTTGTTTTAACAGTGGGTACAAGTTGTGCAATGTTTATTTATTTAATAAACTATTGTACAGTACTTTGTATAAAATTGTTAGTCGAGAAGTGTGTGAATGAAAAAATATATTTATGTATCAAATAATTAGTGTTACATCTGATGAAAATTTTTTCAATGCACGTAAACATCATGCTGCATGATTCATGCATCAGTTCAGAATATAAAGTCAAACAATCTAGTTATAAAACTCATTTGAAGTTGAAAGCTAACTTGTATTTTACCAAGGTTTTAAACTTACATAAAGAAACTTAGATTAATAATATTTTAATAATTTAAATATTATAAGCAATGAATAAAAATATTATCCGTTTTGTTTTGTTACTAATAATCATTTCTAATATTTGCAAAATAAATCATTGCAGAAAACTATTCAGTCTTCGTATGTATAATGCCATCAATACTGAGCATGGTTATTTTTATTTTGATAATTTGCATTTAAGCGTCTGAAGAGATAAATGTGGAATATGTAACGGAAGACGAGCCGGACGTCGGGCCCTCATCTCACTCTACTCTTGAGCCTATTTATCATTGTAAGTTTTTATGTGTTGTTTTTAAAGCATACTTTCTTATTAAGATTATTTATAATTTTATCAATAAATTATTTGCTTAATTGTTTACTTGTTATTTTTTATAATTACAAAATTACATTAATATGTAATTTTATAATTTTTGAATTAACAAATCGGTTATTATTTGTACTTAAACTCTCTATTAAATAGATATAAAAATTGCTAAATTTAATTCAGATTTAATTATTTATGCGTAAAAATATTAAAATGTTTTAATTTTTATTTTTAATTTAGCAACTACAAGCAAGTATGATGATGATTCGAATACAAATCCGCAACTACCAAGAAGTTCTAAATGAAACGTGGGTTTAATTCTTCATTCTAAAACAAACTTGATGTACTGTAATAACAAAATTTTATAATAATTACTCCATTAATTTTAAATGTTTGTAAATAGCAAGAAATAAACTTTAAACATTATAACATTAAAACATTTTAATAACTTTTACGAACAAAACCAATTTTGTTTCAATCTAATTAAACCCAGCTTAAAATAAAAACACATT
Source organism: Metabelba pulverosa (assembly GCA_034697605.1). NCBI lineage: Eukaryota > Metazoa > Arthropoda > Arachnida > Sarcoptiformes > Damaeidae > Metabelba > Metabelba pulverosa. The sequence continues at coordinate 11,762 of JAQIXC010000242.1, read as the reverse complement.
AACTTGTGCCATTATTAATTTTAATTTAATTTAATAACATAATAAAAACATTTATTGCATAAAACAATTAAAATTAATTAATAATTACTTTTTTAAAACAGGCTTTAGATTTGATAAATATTAATAGTTTTAATATTTTGATAAACTTTGCATTAAATAAATATGTTATTTAAACAATAACATTAGGCATCAGTTTCTATGCAAATAGATACTTATAACAAGACACAAATAGTAATTTCAACTATAATATAAATTGCACGTGCTAAAAGTTAATTATTTTAGATACAATTAACATAGCTATTCAATAACCGAATTATCAAACGTATATTCGGATTAAACACAAATTCAATTGTAAAACATTTTTTTAGTCTTAATAGTTTCATAAATACAATGTTTAAACCAATTGCACTGATAGTCGTCATGAGCGGCATATCAGCGACACATTCGCAGGACTTTTGCGACAAACAGTTTGAGTACCGATTAATCGACGGATTGTTTGACTTCAACGAAACGGTATACGCGTTTCGAAAGCCGGGAAGCGTTTGGATTCTGCGCTACGACGCGGACGCCGACAGTTGGGCGCAAATCGGTGGGCACTTGGATCTGAAGAAAGTGTTCGACACAAGCAATGCGTTTCAGGGCTTCGACACCGGACTGGGCATTTCGCGCTACACCAAGTGCGACCCGAAGAAGCCGAACAAGTGCGGCAACTCGAACCCGAACTTCGACCCGACCAACATTACGATCCTATTTGAGCACAAGAACTACTACCTCTTCCGGCGCACCAGTGAGACCACGTTCCGCGAAGTGAACCCCAACGACGGAATGCTGCCCTGGGACGCAAACCCAGTTAGCCAGATGCTCACCGAACACCTGCTCAACAACTCGAAGGTTCTCGACACCGCCATCTTTAGCCCCGGCGGCGGAGGTTTCCCCGAATGGGCGACGTTTTATACCCGAGATTATGCCACTGAGTACCACATCAGAGACAAGTCGATTGCGAAGATCGGGTGGATTATGAGGGGTTATGTCCGAAACAAACCGTTCCTCAAATTGAACAGCACGGGTGGTATCTATCATAAGAGCGATCATTACCTCTTCCGCGGCAATCGGGTTTGGAGGTACGACGGCGCCACTCGAATTACAGACATGGTATTGTCTCTTTTGCAATTTACCATGTTTATTTTAAACAATTAATTTCGATTTGTATTTGGTTTTAGAAGAAAACTTTTTGGGAATTCTTTTGCAAAAACTCGGCGCCGATAGTGACTACCGGTGCCGACACAACCGATACGGACTACGAGACAACCGATACAGACTATGACACAACAGAAACCGATTACGATTCCAGCGAATGGTCCGTTACGACCGAAACGGACGGCACCACCGATACCACCGACGCTATTGAAACCACTACTGAATTAAGCGTCAGTTCGGATATCTCATCGGCTGTCGACACGTCCAGCTCAGGCACATCGGGCTCAGACACGTCAGGCTCAGACACGTCGGGCTCAGACACGTCCAGCTCAGGCACATCGGGCGCAGACACGTCCAGCTCAGGCACGTCGGGCTCAGACACGTCCAGCTCAGGCACGTCGGGCTCAGACACGTCCAGCTCAGGCACGTCGGGCTCAGACACGACACCTACAAAATTGAGCGAAACAACAACCGTAGACAACATGAGCCCAACATCTGATTTGAGTGAAACGGACTCCGAATTAGACTATAGTCCGGAAGCGATGACTGAGGCGTCGGCGACTGAACCCAAAACGAAAGCGACAGAAGACGACAAGAATTTGATTCCAAGAACCGAATCCGATAGCAATGCTCCGAATCATATGGTTTTGGTAAAAGACAACAATTTTCATGATTTGCTCTTTCGGTTGAATGTCGTGATGTTTGTGTCGATGATCGCCACTGTAGTCGCCATCACGTCGTGTGCGCTCTTCGGCTACGCGACGCTTACGAAAGAATTAAACAAAAAGTAAATTCCCGATTAAACTGTTTATTTGGAAATACTTTCTATACAATTCAATTCTATTCATCGTTTTATTTTTCTTTAAACTTAAATAAATATTCAATGTTTTCATTTCAAAATAAACTTGTTTCATTCAAAAACTCACAAATTAATAAACTTTTTCAACTGAAAAGTGGTCGAAAAAACACAGTGTTTTTATTTTAAACATTATTCACCTTGCTGACAATAAGAACGTAAGTTTATAATTGTTAATCTAAAAATTACACTATAAATGTACTAATTCTACTAATCATAACTAGCTAAACTTTTAGTCATTTAGCAAAATAGATTAAAAATAGTTTAAATAATTAAGAATTAAAATGCATTTTTATTATCAGTATTTAACCATGCATATTTGACAACATTAACCAAATAGATATTTGTTTAAACAATTTTTAATTTCATGAATCGACTGTTAAAAAGAGTTAATTTACAGATTTAGGCCTCAAATGAAAGCCATTTTTGGAAATATACGAAAAGCTGTAAATATAGTGAATATAATACAAAATTAATACAAAATAGAAATCCATTCATCAATTGGCGCTAAACCGGACGTATCGGTCGGGCCTATGAGCGACGAATAACGCCGTCGTTGACAATGAGTCCTCCGTTTCCGCCGATGAGTCCTCCGTTGGCAATGATTCCGCCGCCGATGAGTCCGCCGTCGACTCCAATCACTTGTCGGCCGCCAATGAGTCCTCCGCCGCCAATAAGTCCTCCGCCGCCGATGAGACCGCCGTTGGCAATGAGTCCGGCGCCGCCGAGTCGGTGAATACCGGTAGTGATGAGACCGGCCGGCTGTGCGACAATACCGACGGGTCGGGCAACAGCCACTCGTTGAGCGACGGCAACGGGTTGGGCGACCACTTGCGGCTGAGCGATAACCTGCTGTCGCTGGCCTCTGGCCACTAAGCTATTGATCTCCTCCTGCACCGGAAGGATCTCTTGGGTGATTCGACGGAACGGAACGATGGTTTCGCGGACTTCCTGGATGACTGGTTTGATGACCTCGTGGGTGAGTCGGTCGGGCTCCTCCTCGGACTGAGTGGCCTGGTGTTCGCCCGGACGGCCGGGGATGTGCACCTGGTTGACGTTGACGGGACTGGACTGCGAGCGGAACTCGATATTGACGGGCAATACGTTCGGCTCAATGATGAGTGTCTGCGGCTGAATGACGTCCTGACTGGTCGGCACATCAATCACCTGAACGGTTCGGCGCGTTTCGATAGCAGCGCTCACTGGCCCGATGTGTTGGTTCACATGGCCGCCGCGCACGCCAATAGCGCCGAGACCCAGACCGCCGTTAACGTAGCCTCCATGTGCGAGGCCTAAGCCACCGTGCACAAGACCTCCGTGTGCGAGGCCAAGACCCAGACCACCGTTGACAAGACCAACTGGCTGGGCGATCGCAACGCCGCCGTGTCTAATGCCCCCGTGGCCGTATCCGCCGTATCCACCGTATCCACCGTGTCCGCCACCAACTCGAATTACCTGGCCACGACCCGCTACCAATCTATTGGGTCCGCGCACCGGCAAAGCCAACTGCGCCCAAAGTAGGTTACAGTTTAGGGCGACTATCGCTAAAATAAATAACTGTTTCGACGAAAAAACAAAATTGTAATTAATTTTTATTATGTTTTAAAGTAATATAATGTTTGAAATTATTTTTTCGAAAATTTAGTTAACACTTAGAGTATTGAGAATTAGATTTTTAAAACTTAGATTCACTAAAACTTATAAGAAATCAATACTTTCTGACATTAATGGGAGAATAAGTAACAAGAATATTAAATATTGTTAGCGTTTTTACCTTCATTTTGTCACTTAGAAGTAGAAACTAAAAAGACTAAACACAGACGTATTCAAGAAGATTGTGACAAAATTAAGCAAAAATTTTCGCTTTTATAGTCAAACCATTTGTTAATGAAATTTAGTGCTAAAGACGCGACGTTTCGATATATTAATAAATGATTATAAAAAAAATTCAATTCTAAGGTTAGATTAGGTGTTCAGTAAAAAAAAATACACAATTTAGCCGCAAATACATGTTTGGTATCAGTAAGTGATTACAAATAGTAAAAGGTATTAATCGAAGAGCAAAACGCGAAAGTGATTTGAATACCAATTAGTTTCAGTGTTTAGTGAAAAATATAATTTAGATCTCTTGCAGATGTGGGACAACAGTGAAAGTGACATCAATTCTCGCGTTGAAAGTGGAAGCTTAGAAAAGGTGTAAAAATGTTTGCAAATACTAAGCCATTAAAAAATGTTTGTAAAGGATTGCACTGTATATACGATTGCAATTTTATTTCACTAAACCAGTAATTGATCGGATGATTAGATTTGCCATGTTCATGTGTGTTGTATTGATGTAATGAAATTTTCTTCTTGTTTTGAGGCCAATGAGAATATACTGTATTTTTTTTAATTAACTGTCTCTTAAAATATATTTTTTTAATTTAGGCCAATGTTTAATACTTTTTTTAATCAATGCTTTAATTTTGGTTATTAATTAATTTAAATTTAGTTATTGAATGTTCCTTTTTAAAAATATTATCTTTAATCAAAAATGCATGTTTAATTTTAGAAATCATACTGTGTTAGTATCAGATAATTACTCATTTAAAGGTAGAATTTTGATAAATATATGCTATTAATAGCCTGTAAGTTTAAGGATTAATTAATTGCTAAAAATAGATTTATTACAATGTATGTTTTTGTCATTGAAAAATAAAATATTTTAAAAATATATGTAATACACAATATTGGAATTAATCAATTTAGACAGCTTTTAAATAGATTAAAATACAAATATTTTTAAAGATGTAGTTTAAAATGAGATTTACTGCAGTGTAATCTTTAATTTAATGTATTTACTATGCAATTTTATTTTCAAATTTAAAATGAAAATTATGAAAATAAGTAGCAATTCAGACAAACATTCTTTCAAAACATTAGATACGCTTCTTATTTATGCTTATCAAATGCGAATATTTAATTTATCATGTCTGTATTTAAGCCATTAAAATGTCGTCTACAAAAAAAAAAACAACTATCTACACGAGAAAAAATTAATCATATTTAAAATCGGAATCAAATACAAGCAATATTTGTAATTTTGTCAATTGCATTTTTAAACATTGAATTTTTAAACACATTTACCGAGAATCACGTAATTATTTTTTATTTTTAAAAGCAATCTGTTTAATTTAGAACTCAGATTATGTCATTAAGAATAATAAAATTATCAATAAATTATTAAAATTAATAATAATAAACATTTTAAATAATTACGCAAGTTAAAGTACAAAATAATACGATTATGCAATATGTTTTGTCACTAGAATACCAAGTTATAAAGTAACAAAAAAATATTGGTTTAACAAAAATTATTATTAATTCGCAAAACTTTATTAATAAAATAAATTAATATATATTTACAGAAAAAACTAAATTACAAATGAAAATGATTTGAGGAAACAGTCGTTGTATTGAAAAAACTAGTAGTGCTTAGAGTCGTTGAATTGGTGTCCAAAGTATCGAAATATACGGCATTCGGATCGTTGATTGAATGCAAGAATGTAAACGCAGCCGCCTATCAGAGTATGCAAAAATTAGCATGTATACATTTAACAAATAGGAAATTCAATCAAAAATACAAAACAAAAGTCAATTGTCAAACCATTAAACAATTGCCAAACACATCCGCGAGCGCCGACGTGAAAGGAATGGCAGAGTTGTCCGGATTAATGTGCCGCATCCAGGCCCAGAGCACACTGACGTAGGCCAGGTAGAGGAGAAGTGCGATTTGCACCAATACGGCGATCATGTATGAGATGACGAATGGAGCCGAGAATATGAAGTTGTTTTTCCAGAACCGCAGTATTAATAGGAAGAGGAAATGCGTCGGCACTGTAATGGCGAGCAGCAGACGCGCCATCCGGGTGTGAATGTCTGTCCAAACCGGTCAGTTGTTTAGTTTTTGTCTCTTACTTTGTTCTTCGCAAATACACTGTATACCTGATCCAATGAACGTGGCAAAGGGCTGAATGCACGCGCGCGGATTGCTTTTTGGTAACTTTCCCTTCGGTGACGTCTGGTGAAGGAATGTCGACAAACGACTCGTTTGAATACCGACTAAATTACTTCCGATTCCTATTAATTCAGTTTAAATACCATTTTACGTTAAAATTAGTTATGTATTAGTATGCTAATATAGAGGTTAATTTTTGATCATTTCTAAATACTAATCTGCCAATTTAAATGGCATTTAGATTGCACAATTTTAGAAAATATCAAACTTTAAAGAAAGGATTAAAATTTTAAACGCTTTACTGATTAATTAATTTTCCCATCAAATTAAGACTTGATAAATAACTTTGAGTTTAAAACGGCGCTTGAATTTCTAATTAAGATTTCAAGAACTTGATGTATTATGTATCAATACCAAGAATTAAATTATATTCAATAGCGTAAACTACCACTGGTAAATTTTTATCAATAGTTTCATGGTGATGCTATTAATATTGACTGTATTTAAGGTAAAATATTCTCTAAACAAAAGTATCGGTACATTGGGTCTCGAATTCATACCATTAACTAAGGGCTGGAATGTCGACATCACATCGTACTTATCGAAGGCATTGCCCATCACTAGACCGCCCGGTTGTTCGATGATAACGGCGCCGAGAATTGGTGTCCAACCGGTCAGAATCACCGAACTTGTGTACGGATTCTTTCGCGCGATATACCCGAATACGGGTGCGCTTAACAACAGGCCTACGAGCGGCACATAGAGCACCCATTGGGTGGGAATGTGTCGAAATAGAAAGTCACTAATGATTGCCAACAGATATATAGTACAGGTGTCGCCCATGGATGCGGCAATCGGTGTTGCGATGTTGTCTGTCAATTGGTAAAGCATTGGTAATGCATTGTAATTTTTACTCTATTACACCAATTATTAATTTTTTATTCTTGCTAAAAACTATTTATTTTATATTGTCTGAAATTTATTTCTTTATAAAAATATAATTTTATTTAAGTTCTGTCGCTATTTTATTGATCAATTTGCCAAGTTGCATATTTTTGTTTTGACATAACTTTTTATATTTTACATGCATAACTGCAAAATGTATTGTGCTAAATAATTTGCATTAAAGCTTAGAACATAATTTGCAAGGTGTTTATTTGGAAAATATTTGCATTATTATTGTTTATAGGAGTTGCTAGGATATGTAAATTAAAAATGAGATTGCTTATTATACTACTATTATACTATTATTAAAACTTTTTGTTTTTATATGTTTATTACTAATAAATAGGGCGGACGAAATTTCCAGAATTAACTTTTTGTGCATATTTTGTGAAACATAGCTCTCATACGCCAAACTAGTTTAGCAAGTTTTCTATGTTTGCACTGAAGTCTAACTTTGTGTGTTGACATCATGGATTAAACTTTAAACAGTAAAGCACAATATCAAGGTTCAATGTCAACACATAAAGTTTAGCTTTAGTGCAAACATAAAAAAGTTGTTAAACTACTTTTGCGTATGAGAGAAATGTTTCACAAAATGTGCACAAAAAGTTAATTCTGGAAATTTCGTCCGCCCTACTAATAAATTATTAGTTACCTAATTTTACAATAAAAATTATTATTTCATCAAAATTTACAAATAATCCTAATTTAAAATTGTAATTTAAACTAAATTAAAATTAGTAAAATAATTTTTATTATTAATAAATAAATGAAAATAAATAAAACTTAAGCATTAATAATTTGAATTGAATTGAGTTAAAAGTAAAATTATGAAAAGTTTTAATGCTTTTTATTTGAGTTCTTCTATTCAAATTTAATAAAAATTTTAATTGTGCATGATAACAAAGAATTAAAATAATAAAACACTTGAATAGCATTCGAGGAAAATTTGTGCTGAATAAAAATTATTTTGCAATTAATAGAATCAGATAAAAGAGATTTAATTATTGGTATTTATAATCATTAGTCAATCAATAAGGCATTTCATGATTTCATGTTTAAAACCAATAAATTAATTGCAAATTTATTGTAATAGATTACGAACACATCTCTAATCTATGGCATTATGCAATTTGGGTTAAATTATAAAAATATACTGAAAGTTTTATGCTTTTTAATATGTAGAAATTATATTAATTTTAACTGCTTTGTAAAAACAAATTTAATTGTGCAAAAATATATTTTAATTGTAATGAGCAAATAAATGTCAAAACACTTAATTTATTCTTGATAATTTTATCAATAATTTATGGCAAGATATTTGTAGAGTGATTTTTACCTTATCATCAAATAATTACGTATATCTTAATCAAAATAAGTAGCTAGTATATCAGAATGTAATTCAAAGGATAGTTTAAACAATTACTAATAATTAATATTATAATTTATTAGTAATTAGATTGTGCAAAATTAAATTGTTATTTTAAAGAATTTATTGCACGACAAACATGCAAAAACCTGTGTTAATTGTAATTTCATGCGAATGTCTAATATTATACAACTTAGCTAATATTTGTTTTATCATGTTGCAAAAAAAATTAATTTGCTATATTTACTTTTAAATAATTTGATATATTAACTAATTTAATTTGATATAACTAAATACCATTTTCTTTACTGCATTAAAACAATTATATTGATATTAAAATTTTTAAAATCCATTTTAACTTAAGTCCATTATTTTAAAAAGAATTAAATATATTATGTTACCTAAGCATATGAATTTATATACTGTTTATATATTGTTTGAATTTAGCTAATAAAAAAATTTAACATTATAATCTAGCATAAATTACAAATGTACTCTTATAAAAACTATATAATTATATTAATAAACATTTTTTAAAATAAAGTATTGATAAATACCTGGATTGATATTAATTTTCCTTGCTATAATAACGACCAAGCTAATAGCGGTTGCTAGAATTATATTTGAGGCGACACTTGTGGTGACAGAACTCGAGCATAAGAGCAAAACCTGATGCCCGACACTCAGATCGGAGCCGTTCGTAGCGCCGGTAATATAATACATGGCCAGAGACGACAGGGCAGCAAACAAACCGACCGTCGAGGCCTGGCACAGCACAACTGACGAGTTGCCAATAATCATGTCCTTTAACTGCGAAAATATGTCGAGTGTGCCTAAGTTCGAGTGCGTCGAGAGCCGGGAGGCCAGTGTGGTCTCGATGTTACCGATTAGGCCGAGAAACGACGGAATCATTATGACAAACATCGGCGTCGAGTCGAACGCCGGCCAGTGCTGCACATTGTTCAGGACTATCCCCGCCATTACCGAACCTATGCCGGCGATCAGGAACGGGATGATCATCTGCTTGAGCACCACCCAAGTCGACTGCATCTGCGGCTCGCCATACGGGAACGGGTCGTCGCAGCTGCCGCTGTCTTTCAGTACATCTTTATTTATGGAACAGTTGTCTTCTATAAGCACCGGTATACTAATGACTAATTCGTTCTTATTATTAGCGCTCTCTTCGACAATTACCGACGGATTGGTCGCACCGGTAGCTAATTTCATGTTCACCCCTAAGCTCTTGCGGCGAACAATGCGAATATGAAACGACTGCTCATCTTCGTCCTCGACAGTAGACACAGTCGACTGTTTTCTGCTGTTCCCATACATGTGCGGCAACGCCTCATTGCAACTGACACTCCTTTGTCGGTAGAAGTTGGGCCGATATATGCTCTCCGAGAGCCGCCGTCCCGTACTGGTAGAGCTCGAGTTCGACGTTCTTCGCAAATCCATTCCTCACTTATTTGTCTTTTGTCTAAATATTTATTATTTGTTTAACAAATGATTAGTTATTACATGAAATTCTTGGGAAGTGTTGTTCGGAAAGTGTTTTCTTAGTTTTTGCAACACTCGTGAAGTCGACTTCTGTAGCCAAAAGTCGGATTCCAAGAGCCGATTGTTATTTTGTTAAATACGCATGATAAGATTGAAATATTTCGAGTGGCATTTGCACAAGCGTCAATTATCCGGCTATTATCGCTCATTAAATTCTAAGCATGGTTAAATAATACACCAATTAAGGCACCGATTATTTCTTTGTAATCAAATATGCACTCAACGAGTGATAAGAATATTTCAAAAAATTCTTATTTATTCGATTAGAAGCGGTATTACTGTATAAATAGATTTGTGTCTAAAACACTAAATTATAATATAATAATTTCTTATTATTATAATTAAATTTTTAAATATTTTCATCAAGTTTATCGACGAACGGCGCAGCAAATATGCAATCTTGCTTATTATTGTCAAAAAGTTTAAATATACAATGTAAGGTACAATGAAAATTTGTTTAACACTTTTCATACCAACTATATGCTTGTTAAAATTAACTTTTGATTAATGATTTATATTTTCAAATAACAATGATTTAATTCGACAAGCACTTTTATATACATTTTTATTCACAATAAGTTATTATTATTAAAATTGTATACAATAATTTTGTTTTTATTTGAAGTCACATTATTTAAATTATTAAACATTCAGTACATTAATTAAAAATGCATCATTGCATCTTGCTAATGCGTTAGAACGAACACACGGTTGAAAATTATTTTTTACACTAATTTAGGGTTTAATTGTTTTCTGAATTTTTAATTATTTGCTTTTTTGTTTTGTCATTGCTTTCAACTATTTCTCGTATTAATATTTTATTTTTAAGTTGTTTAGTTACAATATCCTATTGTTAATAATGTCATCATCCACAAATATGCGATAGCAACAAACAATAGCATGCTATAATATTTATTCAATGAATTAATCAATTTTAATGCAAACTTTCAATCTGATACAGACATACTTATTTAATTAATTTAGCAAAATAGCATATTGGTAAATAATTAAAATGAATTTTTATATTTAAACTATTAGGCATATTTGTGACTAATTATTTATATAGTTTGTTTTGTCTAAAAGTTTGAATAAAATTCGCATTTATTTAAATTGATTTGAAGGTTAATTAAAACTTTAAACATCTGAACAATTAATAGAACGAGGATTCTAGAACTCTAGTGCATAAGTTCTATGCTATTTATTATTAAGCAGTCTACATTAGTTTGAAAGCAAAAACAATGATATGAAATTATACAGTACTATTTTATAGTAAATTAAAAATAAATAAATTTATTTTACGATTTGATTTAAAAACAACTATTAAAAATATTACTTTAAATGAATGAATATGTATTTTTAAAAATTGCCACGGAAAATTTGAGAAAAACATACTTTCTAGGTTTAATTTATATTTAATTTGTAGACACTTTTTTAAAAATGCCATTCATGTTATTTGACGCAATACTATGTTTTCCGATTTATTGTACTGTATTTGTAAAACCATGATTAAATGTATAAATAATATAATAGCTATATATTTTTCCAGCGAAAAAATAAAATTGTATAATTAATTTATTGAAATAACTTTATTTCTTTATAATATTTGCTTATAAATACTGTATAATAAAACTTTAGATATTTATATATATTTGTTTATTTTGTCTGAAATATGTTATCAGTATAAAAAATAAAAGTGTATTAAACGTAAACATGTTGAGTTGTATTGTTGTAATTTTATTCTGTATTAAACAATAAAACACATAATAAAAAGATATAACAATAGCAAGTTTGGCTTACTTTTTTAATTAATTCACAATTAATAAATCACAATTCAAGTGATA
>JAQIXC010000241.1:0-36787 GCA_034697605.1 Metabelba pulverosa | reverse complement strand
ATCGAGAGAGAGAGAGAGAGAGAGAGAGACCTCGAGAGTAGTCGGTCGCCGTCTACCGGCGCCCGTTCTCTCCGACTAATAGACGAGAATAAAGAATAAGTAAAGACTAGAAGACTAGGTTCGAGTCGATCGAAACGTACGAATGCGAGTGAATGCGAGTGAGTGTGTAGTGAGTGTGTAGTGAATGTGTACTTTGTTTTGCCGTTATTTTCTGTGTCAATGCATTTAGTCTTTGTTGCACTCAATAAGATCTGTTACACAACTAATCGAATCAGACTTTTCTCTACTTTTTTCCTCTCTTTTGATATACGTTTCGATGCAATCGATTCCAGCAGTCAATCAATAAACAAATTCACGATTCGGTTCACTGCAGTGGCTATCGATAGGCCGAGTGCGTAGACTACTCGGCCCGGCCTTCGCCGGCCATTCCAATCAGACAAACGAGATATGGCAGCAGAAAGAGTCAAATTCACTCCATTAGCCCTTTCGTATCAAATATGCCTTTTTTAGCTATGCGTTCGATTGGCTCGAACATGCTAAATCAATATGATATTCTATTTTTGTACAGGGCAATTTGGGAATTTCAAAATTCTGTTTACGCAGCGTATAAATTTGATAGCATATTTTAACATGCTATCAAAGTTGAAATAGTTTCGCAACTTTAAACTTATTATTATGTAATCGCATTTTTACTATTATTTAATGCTAATACTGTATTAAACTGTATATTTTATCAATTAGCACTTTTAAAAACTAACAAAAATTAATGTTTATTTAATCATGGAATAATTAGAAAACTAGATAATTATAATTAATGTATTAATTTGTTTTTTTATAAATTTGTATAAATAATTAGTATGAAACTAAAATGTAATTAGCAAGATGATCTCAAACAATAGATTCTGTTTTAATGTATTATGCTGCGAAATTAAACAGTGATGATTTATTTTCAATTATTTATCATGGCAGCAAATAATAACAAACAATCATTATTGCAAACAATAATAACTTATACTCCGGCGCTAAAGCAATTTGTGCAAGGTATTATTGAAGGCGCCTCATATCGCGCCAGATTTAACATCAATTCTAATAAAACAAGAGATTATTTTCTATTTTTGCCATACGATTGATCAAATTAGCCACTATAAAACTCGCAAGTTAACACTTGATAATAAACTAGATAACCGAACTTGATAGAAATTAGATTTTTACACTGATAATGTTAGCGTTGAAATGAGAAATTTATTTGATGTAGTCCGGGAATGGCGGTGTAATTTCACCAAGCGCATTTTTAACGCTCAAAAGCAGGCATTGTTTTCCGCTAATGCCTTTCCGCCGCAAATATTTGCGCCTAATTTTGAGCAGCGCACTTTTATCTCGGCCTATTCATCTGGGCTAATTAATAAATATACTGCACATTGCGTTTGGCGCTGACAAGGTAATACGTTACTGTCTCGGCGGTTGTGCGCCGGCACTTAAAGCTACCCTGCTACTGATGGGCGCGCTAAATCTTATTCGTTTTCGATATATTAGTTTTATACTGCAGCAATACAGCAAACCCTATACTCAATCGTAAACGTCGGATTGTTTCAACCTGTAATAATTTTACGCACAGAATTACTGACATTAAGGCGAAAAGCGGCGAATTTATAGGCAAGCACAAAATAAAAAACAGAAAAGGCGAAAAACGAACTGTGTAGAATTCGAGTGCGAAAAGAAACGAAGAGACGATTCGAGTGTTTGATTGTTTGCCAAAGAGATTGTTTCGTACGCTTCACGTACTCGAAGTGTACGAAAGAATATTCTGTGAGTATATTCTGTGCGGAATATTCTCCGCGCATCTAATGGATCCGCTGCTCAATACCAGAAACTTATTGCTGACTTTAATTAAAGCAATTTCTCTATTTTTGCGCTGTGTATTTCGATGTGCCATGCTATATTATCGCCCGTAAAAAATAGTTCAGTTCATTCGCAATGGAAAAACATAATACGAAACGATTGCGTTTACAGCGCATAAAAAGTGAGGAATTTTTTCTTCTGTGCACAAAAAAGAGCATGCCGAAAATTGTTGTAAATTTTTTTACAACTCTCTTTTTTTACACGCATTCCGATCGCTTGAATATACAGTATAAACAAGACGAGAGCGAAAAAAACACACAAATAAGATTTGTGTCTTTCGAAAGCTTTTATTTTGATTTTCTCGTCTCTCTTTTTTTATCATGTTAGTTTTTATTGTTGCTGCAAATCAAACTGAGTTAGGAATGGAATTGGGTGAAATCAAAAAAATTGTTTTAAATTGAATAACTTTGTTGTTGTTTGGCGGAATTTTGTCTGTCGCTATCGGTTCGATATTTTAGGCAAGTTGATTTTTCGTTTCGACTTTTGTCTTTAGTTAAGTCTGAAAATTAAATTCCTTTTTCTATTATACTGTGTATAGCATAGCGTAAAAGCTGTGAATCCGATGAGAAATGGGTTATTATATTAGGGCTGAGAGAGAAATAAATAAGAGGGGAACGGGAGAGCGCGCGTGGAGGGGCCGGGAGAGGGCCGAGAATTAATCGAATTTCGGATCAAAAGTGGATTCAAATGTAAGAAACAGTTAATAAGTTTTAATCTAAAAACATATTTCAATAGATATGTCAGCGTTTTATTAATGGTTCGCGAAATACAATCATTCATTTTATTTGTCCAAATAGTTTTGCTGTGTATTCGACCCGCTTTTTCCCGATGCGAAAAACTACACAGTTAGTTTTCCGCGCCGATGTGTGCTATCAGCTCAAGCAGTAAATGTGTGTTTGTGTGCAAATTATATTTCTATGCGTTTCGACGTTAACTTATATTTGATATTATACTGTGTATTCTGTATATATTCTGTAGTATATTCTGTATTATGCAGTAATATTCCGCCGGCTTATGTCAATATGAGCTAGATACTGCGCTAGTAAATAAAAATATACTGTGTAGATGAAAATAATACTGCGCCATGAATTATTATTATTGCTGGTTTAGGTTCTTTTTTATTGCTTATACACAGTATAAATGTTTATTAAATTTGATTTTACAGTAAATGTCAAAAAATATTTCCATTCAGACATTAATTAGTATATTGTATGAAATAAGTATAACGTATATTTTAATCACGATCAAAAAATTCGCTTTGATGTAGAAATTTAAACATTATATTCAGCATTAGAAAGCATACATCTCGTTGATTAAAATCTTATACCGCGCTATTTATAGCGTTATTGTGCGCATTGAATTGCATGCTGGTTTTTATATTTTTATTTATGAGCGGAAAAAATATTCGCTTTTTATTTTTCGCAAAAAGAAGAAAAGTTTGTTCCGAATACTATACTGTACAAATTCCGTGCAATCAGTGAAAATTCGCGTTTTTGTCGAGAGGTTTAAATAAGAAAATCTATTTTTCAATTGCGAATCATAACGAGTGTCTGTCATCGCAATTGATTCGCTCTAAGGATTCGTGGCTTTCGGTTGTCATAGCGAACGACTGGCTCTGGAGAACGAAGTTTTGCTTTTTTTTGTGCAAAAGATTTAATTTTTTTAATCAAATTATTATTTTCCGTAGTTTTGCAGTAAATCTGAAAATGTCAGAATAAACTGTCTAATAATCGTACTGTCTAGAACACGGCTGGCATATTAGCGTAATCGCGCTCAATGCAATCAAATAAGGCAGAAATGCATAAATGTGCACTGTACGATTATGTTTACATCTTGAGAACAGAAGCGAAGAGTAGCCTGCAGCAATAATAATATTAATAATAAGCATGTTTATCTGTGGATTTTATGCAAATTACGAATATATTTATATCGCTTTTTATACAGTATAAAAAGTGTAATTGAATTTATCAAATACTGCGAGAATTGATGTGCTTTAAGCGCACTTAGAAATAATCAAGAATGATTGGTATTATTTAATGCGGAGAAACTAGCATGAGCAAACCTCGAATCAATGATCCAATTACTTTAAATGGCTTTAGCACACGATTCCGATTCTTTCACTCTGCGCCCGACCTACTCGGCCTAATCGGCTCAGGGCTCAGGGTATTAGTCAATTGGCGCCATAAGCGTATCGGAGAAACAGTTGGATGTAAATGCGCGCCAATGGCTGGGGAACGGCAGAGGAATGGCAGACAATGGCGAGAGAATGGCAGAGGGGAACGGCAGCGGAATGGTAGAGGAATGGCAGCTCCGAAATGAGATAAGACGGCTAACGCGCGCGAAGGGGAGCGACAGTTTCGGGCCGAGAGGGCCTTTTATCGGCTTTAAGTCGACGGCACCAGTTATTATATTAATAGCATGGCGCATTCAGCTTTCTATTATTTCACCACTATTACGGCGAACAATTGAATGGGAAATTGCATCGCAATAAAAACTAATAGAAAATTATACAGTATAAATCCAGAATTCACACATTCGCGCAATACTTTTCAGCGCAATTAGCTCGACAAACGCATTCTTCAAATATAAGCATGTATATATATTTTATTTTTTACTCGTTTCGGCAAACCATTGACGCTAATTTATACCACGCATAAATTTAATTAAAACGACTTGGTGTAAAACATTTTTGCATTTCAAATTAAACGAGCGGTTTATTTTGGTTTTTTATACTGTGTGCAGATTTTTCGTCACTTTAATTTGCCCAAGGTCTATTTGCAATCGTCGTAATTCTAATTTCTACATTCTAATTTAGGAGCGAATAATCGATTTTCGGCTCAATTTTAATATGCGCTCCGCATAAGCATGTTGGATTTTAACGTCGCTTTCACAATCGCGCTTACAATGTCAATGCAGGCATTAATATACAGTATAATTCTATTCATATTGTAATTAGGCGCAAAATGGTCATGCTAAGTCCTATAGGGAAAGGCCATAGGCCAAAAGGCCCACGCTTAGTTTTGTGCCAAGATACAAATTGGCAGGAATTGTAATTAAAAACATAAAACAATTATATTAAACTGTGTAAAACTAATATCAACTATCTAAATTGAACCTAAAGTTAATGTACAGTATAAATAAATAAAACACAAATTTCAACATAATAAAAACGTCGCTTTTGATGGTAATATTAATTAAAATTTAATTAAACTACCAATGTTAACATGTCGAAAACATGTGTAGAGGGGTCGGCTCATGTTTGCCGCTGTCATTCCCCAACTCATATACGAGATATTAATAAATATACAGTGTATTATTTTTTGTGCCCAAAACGCCGTTCGCGTCGTTTAATTGTGTCACTCAAACCATGAATTAAAGATAAACCGCAGTTATAGTCGAACCGCACTTATTGCCCGAACCGAACCATTTATGCCAAATATTTATCTGCTTTTTACACAGTTTATTCTCTAGGCATTCGGCCTCAATCACCTTATTTTATACTTTCTACATTAAAGGTTAAATAAATTTTCAAAAATATATTTACAATTTGCGTATCAATTAAGTGTAAAAATTTAATTAAACTTTCGCGAAATAATTATGTTTGGCGTTTTAAAACGTGCTTAATTTTCACAATTAATCAATCGCCTTTTGAAGCAAGTGCAATTTTGCATTCGAAATGAGCTGCGCTTTGACGTCTTGCAGTAAAAACAGTTTTACAGGTTTTTGCCTTTTTTACACAGTTTAAAGCGTGAATATTGAATTTGAGGTTTTCGAAGAGCATATAAATATTTAATGAAGAATTCGAAAATAAAAACTGCTATTAAACTGCATTATTAAATAAGCAGAAATGCTCTTGGTTATTCAAATTGGCGTTTATAATGCATTTTTGAATATTTGCGTTTGGGATGGGCGACGTCACATGAAATCTCTTGATAGTATTTTAGTATTTTTTCCCATCTAAATGTGCACTGTACAAATATAGACAAGAATATTATCGCTATTATAACAAATTCTGTGAAAATTTAATTAATAACCGATTCTTTCGGTTGAAAACTAAACGTCTAATTAGAACTGAGAGACAAAAGCGATTTAACATTTGACGTGCAGTACAGCGCAAAATACTATATACAGTGCAAAATACTAACTATGTATTTTGATAAAAATATACAGAGAATATCTAAAGTAACATCATATAATAAGGGTGGCGTATAGTATATAAAAGCTATTATTCCAGTGGATCGAAGACCCAATTATCTATCTCTATATATACATCGGCTAAATATATACTTGGTTATATATACAATCGGCATACATATACTCGAATATACACAGCATACTCGGGTGAGCACTGGCACACGTCGATAATACACAGTTCGTCGAAACTATAGGCTTTAGTTTTTCGAACAGTGTACTATCGCGAAAAGGAGAAAATAGATTCTAATTACTCGATTAGAATGTCTGAAATATTCTTCGCATCAATTATTTCCATTTAAAGCCTTCGGTTTTGCAATTTGTTTTAATAAAGAGTAAAGACTTCGCTTCCCATTCGCTTCGCAAACAATGCGCTCCGACTTTATGTACTGTAAAAACGAGATTTTCGTTTCCCGAATAGTTTGGCCAAAATCGACGATTTCGTGTTTGAATAATCATTGAGGGAATTGAATAATAATTCCCTTCTCTTTTATTCATACATTTTATTATTTTGTGTCAAGCACACAAAAAAACTTATCATAAATTCTCTATTGTTTTCCAATAAATATTTTGCTCGTAATTTGTCGAAAACGAAGAAAAAATTCTGTTTTTAATATCAAAAAGAGTGTTAAAGTGTAAGTAATTTATTAAAAAATGTATATTGTATATTTTTAAATATAAAACTTTTAACAATGACAATAAAATTTCTCCATTGTACTGCATCATTATGCTCAGGCATTATACTGGTTAAATCCGTTTTTTCTATTAAAAGAGCGAATTTTTCAAACAGTATTATAGATCCAATTTAATTATACAGTATAACAAATATTTAATTATGGCATTAGTTTTTGCACCGAAACAAAAACGGCGTAAAACGAGAAGTTTATTAGACTGTTATATGTTTGCACTGTACAAACGGTTTGAGTCTTTAATGTAAGTTTTTTTCATCTTTGTGCATGGTTATTATTAGTATTAAATGTAATATTAGATTAAGTATTTGAGCAGTTGTGCAATTAATATTAGATTACATTAATAATAAGTTTCAATCAGTCGGCTGTGACTACCGGCGCCCGAATGCGAACGTCTTGTGCGCCTAATACTCGATTCCAACGAAGTTTGTCATTAATATCTCATACGTATCCTCTCCTCTCGTCCGCTAATATCCAATTCACTTAAGTTTTTCGTCTCTAATATCCAATTCATATATGAATACGAGTTTTTCGATGTATTGATTTTGTATCAAAAACTTTTCGCCACACAGTTACGCGAAAACTACTCGGCCTCAAAAACTCTTGTGCGCTGATGGATTGGCTGGTCAGGCCATAGCGCGCAGTTATCTCGCGATATATATGTGCAGATATATCGCCGAAATTATAAATCGAAATAAGATATCATAAGTTATATAAAGAAAAATCCGCTAATAATTTGTTTCTGCGTTTTGATCGCAAAGTGTTTTCGCGCCCAAGTAGTGCACAGTTCGTTTTTTCTTTTGGACAAACTATCCACTGTTCTATGAAATTGATAAAACACTTAGGAGCTTTGCGCGACCCCGATTAGCAAGCATAAAAAAGTTAAATAAAGAAAAAAAGTTTCGGTTTTTTTACGACGAATAAAACGGCTATTATTGTCCGTCGATAGCGATATTTGGGCTCATTTTCGGCGGCGCACAGCCGCTCGTAAACGGCACGACTGGGCACCCAATGGCCTCATATCGCGCGCTATCGAACGGAATCGCCGTTTAATCTATCATTTCATACATCCAAACAAAAAGGTGACACAAATATTGATATTATATTTTTGTTTTCGACTTTTACGACAATCCGAACAAATAGGCGAATAAAAGCGATTTATTCGCTATAAAACGATAATTTTTAATAACAGCTTCGAAAACAGTATCAGATTCGGCGTAAAAATAAAATAAAAAAACCAATTTCAACGATAAATCAAATACTACATAATACTACACATTTTGTTTGCCATTTTAATCAATTTTGTTGTTTTAAAACTACAGTTATTCTGTATAAATTTATACGTTTGCACACATTCTATATAAGGCAAATGTACATAAAATTACTCAATTATGTAATTTTTTAATTGAATGTATGTATAAGCGTATGTAAAACCAAAGTAATAAAAACATTCGCGAAAACAAATTCATTTAACAAAGTGCATAAATAAATTAAAATATTCTCGAAAAACACATAGATTAAAAAAGACATAATTGAATCATAAAAAAATATGTTTGCATTGCATAAAAATCTCATTAAAATTGCTCATTGTATGGCATAATGTTGGCGAACAAAAAACAGGAGAAGAAACACAAATAAAATGGAAATAAATTTGAAGTTTATATACAAATGACTGAAAAAAAACGACAAAATATACAAAATTAGAGTCAAAGTGGAAGTGAGCGGAGAATAAGATGCAAATAAGCAAAACTCGAGTAAATACACTGTATGTACAACAGATACACAATATATAATTTCTAATATATGCGCGCACCCAATAAGCAAATAGAACATGGTTACTTTGGAAAAAAGGCGCTTTTATTTGATCGAATAGACAGATGCCTTTTTAACTCACCCATAGATCTATCATTGAGATTGTTATTGTAGTCGACGGACACCAAACAAACCAAAATGATGGCCAGTGTTGTGCAGAAGATCATCAGCGATAGCATCGATATGAGCGTATATTTCACTACTTGATAGACCATTCTATAGGACATCGCTATCGTATATACGGTATATATATCTTATAATATCATATAATATATAAGACAGTACTGTATCGACGGTCTAAATGTGTGCGAAAGTACGGCGAAAAACAAAACGCAAACTTTTTTATCTCGTCGCTTTCACACGGCGGAAAAATCGCACTGCATAAATATAATATGAGGTAAATATTTTGATAGAGAGCGAGAGAGCGCGAGCTGACGGCGCGCTGCGAACACGGCTTCGACTTAGCGACTGGACGCTAGCGATACATACATTTCGCGATCATCTCTCGGCGCTCGCACACACACACACCGCACACAATAAGACACTCTCCGCGCGCTCACAAGCGTTCGGCGCCTAAACCGTTCGCCAGTCGTGTCCATACATATTGTGTGATGTAATTCCAGTCGTGTTTTCTATCATTACAGTCGAAATCAATAGCGACTGTGAAATGCGAGCCGAATGAGGGACACTCGATATGCTCATTGCGATCAATACCGTTGAGCTGAGCTGCACAGTCAACACGCCGTGTGTGTGCAGACGCGCACATACATGCACTCAGCAGTGTCTAACACTACAGGCGCTCCACTCGCGTGCCATACCATCCATACCCACAGTAGAGATACTGCCGGAGAATCTCTGCTCAAGAGTTGCAAAAAACTCTAATCCTTTGCGTCAAAACTGAATTTTATACAGTCTACTTTTTTTTATTTTTTGTTTTTGCTAGAATAGAAATTCGCACTTGTTTATTTTTTTTCTTCCAGCCCACTTGCTAATTAGCCCCGATTGTTTACTACCCTGTTTATAGAGTATAGTCTTGTTTTTTCTTGATTGTGTCTTGCTTAAAGCAACCGATAAAATAAATATCGACGCTATGCAGGCAGAATGCGAGAAATTTGTTCTGGCTAAAAAATCAGCGCAATTTTATCGCGATTAATTTGTTCGCCATTCAATTCATACACATCTGTTACGATTTTATTTGGCTTTTTGACAATTCATTAATAAAAACGGGTTTTTAATAAAAATAGTTTTTATTTCTTTATTTTATCCGTTCAGATGTTTCCTATTGTTTAATAATAGATAGAATTCTTTTATACTGTATATATTGTAATTGTTTTTTACAGATCATATTCGAACGTTATTTTTATTGCATTCACTCGAAATTTATTAAATTTGAAATATAAATAGAACTGTTGTTTTGATTTTCATCTTTGGATTTATATTTTTATTGATTACATGATATTTAATAACGCTTTTTGAGTTGAATTGGATTTAGCGTTTTAAAAGCATCGTTCCATTTTTTTAATTAAATAAAAATAACCATTACAATTTTCAAAACTAAAAATCCATTATCCGATTCGAGACGAGAGTGCAGTTTTATCTTGGAGATAAAAACAAGATTGTTTGTTTTTTAATTTTCGCAGTTAAGACAGTACTGTAGGGAAAATAATACGAAAAGTTCTGTTTTCCCGCAACGCACGAAAGGCTCGCCATTTCTACTAATGTTTGTTTCGAAAAACGAAAAAATTAAACTTCAACTCAAAGATAGAGCATGCTTGTTTCTTTAATATTAGTTTCTAGCTGTCAAAAAATTCTTGATTAATTTTTCTAAAGATTTGAGATTCGTAATCTACGAGTATAAAGTTTAGCGTGGCGCATTTTACTTGGGATTTAGGAACGTGTTTTAGTTTTTAATATTCGGGGTTTTGATTGAAATATTATTTTAATGATAAAATTTATTCAACGCTAACTAATCGAATCAAATTTTGAGTGATTTGATCAGTGTACACTTGGTAGTGTGGTGAAAATTCGGTTTGAAATCCTGTCAGAATTAGTTTCAACCAACTTCTTATCATGCGTTAAGTTTTAATCAATTTACCAATAAATCAAATTTTTAAAAATTAAACATCATAAAAATACTGCTGGATATTTAAATAATTAGATAATGTAATGTTATTTAGTATTTAAATAATTAGGTAATAATTTAATATTTGATATTTGAATAATTTGAATATTAAGATAATTTTATCAATTAAAATAATAATATAATTATTTTACCAAACATTAAATCACCAAATTTAAACATGATAATAGCCGTCTTAATGCAATTCCTTTAATTTCTGTTCATTTGCAATAAAATGTATAAATTTTACGTGCTTAATTTGCAAAGAGCAATTAGACAAAGACTCGTACTTTAAAACAAACTTTGCTTTTGTTATTGCTTCGACGAAGCCATTACACTTAAGCATGGTACTCTTTTTTAATTATAAACAAATATATTAATATACGTGATTATTTTATTGCATTGTCTAATTATCTTCGCTTCAAATGCAGGGCATTATAACTCCCGACTTAATGCCCGAAATACTTATCTCCCATTCCCTGCCATTCCTTACAGCTGTAGCGAGACGTCAGGTCCGGTCAGAAACATATTTATTAATCATGCTAATAATTAATGTAAGTGGTACTAACCAGTAATTGCTCAAATATATAAGTTGCATAAACGATTTTAATTAAAGTTTTATTAATTAGAAAATTAATTAAGAAGTACAAATTTAATCACTGCATAAATAGCCTGCAATTGAAGGTTTTGGGCGAAATATGTTAAAATTGTAACTGGTTGCTAGACAGAATTATTAAATGTATAATTTATTGCGAGTTAAACCCTGACGACAAGGCGCGAACATGCTAAATAAAAGGCATCTTAATTTTGCAAAATAAATGATTCGATTAAATTTCGCATCGCAATCGGAATTAAAAGAAACTGGTTAGAAGGAGGGGATGGAGTGAGGAGAAGATGTGAAGAGTTTAAGTGCTCTTTAAGAATAAGTCTTTTTGAATATATTTGAAAAAAGCAAACATTAAAAGAATATTCTTTTGAAAAATCAAATCCAATTCATGAATAATTCAAGAATTAGTCATCAGTAGTAAGGGATGGGCAGAGAGTGCGTGAGAGAGAGAGAGAGAGAGAGAGAGAGAGAGAGAGAGAGAGAAAGAGAGAGAGAGAGAGAGAGAGAGTTTGTTGCTTATCAGGAGCGCCGATATCCTCGAAATTTAATGCGCGGTTCGGATAAAAACTAATAGAATTTTCGATTACTGTTAGCGCTCCGGCAGTATAGGCGCCGATATGTCAGAATCCTCGGCACATATAAGAAGAACCCGAAAAAAGGCGAAATCGAATCAATAGTTTGTTTCGGGTATCGAATGAATGGGTAGGCTATAAGAGGCGAACACACATTGAGTTACTGGGTATTGGCGAATAAAAAATAATGCATAAAAAGTAAGCGCAAAAATAAATAGATAGATAGTTTGGCCAGAAAGATGAGAGCCTGGCTGTGCGGGAGGGTTGCGAGAAAGCGAGAGTTTGGGTACGAGAGTAAGAGAGTCAGTAAGAGAGAAAGTAGGAGAGAGTGAGAGTGAGTGGGAGAGATAGAGAGAGTGGTGTTATGTATGTGAGTGAGAGATACGGAATAGAAAAGGGATGTCGAGTGCGAGGAGTCGATGGCTGCGAATAGAGTCAGGAGATGTCTGGGCTATACTCGAGCGCTAACTTTGCGTACGTATGCGTCTGTGTGTATGTATGTCTGTGCGCGTATGTGCGTCTACCTCCTCATTGGCATATCTGTCAAAACTCATATTTGAGTTTCAATTATGTTTCGCTTGACTGCCAGCGCCTGATTCAGTCGAAGCCGTCGAGCACTTGGATTGCATTTTTATGTTATGTTTGTATTTTTGTCTATTCGCCCGAACAGAATGCGTTAGGACTTAATGCCAAAGTGTAAGAGTCGAGTAGGGAATTGGCTCACGACTAGTGCACTGTACAAACGCGCAATACATAAACAAGACTTTTTTTCCTACTCAACCATTCATATAAATATATATATATATTTTGCGCGAGATCAAATAGGCGCTTGTTTAATTGGATTAAAAATCTGGCTCTCGCCAAAATATTACATGCAATAAAAGTGCGCATGGTACAAATCTCATATCTCATCAGCGAAACGGCGAAAACTATTCATCTCTATTTTACGTCTAATTCGACTCTCCTTTTACTCATCTCTTAATCTTTTTTATCTTTTATTTCTATGTTTTCAAAAAATTGATCACAATTTGAGTTAAAGATTTTTAGTCGCAATTCGTTTTTTCAGCAAACTACTTTTTTCCACTTGTTCTGTGTACTTTATTTCTAATTAATTGTTTGATCAAAAATTTATCGTTTTGTTTCGCCAAATGGTTGGCTAGAAAATCAAATAAATGAATCGTATATTTGATATCTCGTTCGCTACTTAAATGTCATTATATGTATGTTTTTGCTGTGGCTTTCAATGGCTGAGAGATAGAGAGAGAAAAACATTGAAATCCTTTTAATTTTGTCTCCACTTCTCAAATATATCTCTTTTTCTATATGACACTCATTTGGGAATTGTTTTTTAGGAGAACTCCGTTCTAATAGAAAGTGTTTTTCCTCTCGTTTTTCCCGTTATATACAAAATTCAATTTACGGCTCACTTTCCCGTTGATGTCTCTGTATTCTCTACCATGCTAGTTTGTTGGCGTATACAGTGCGCAACATTAACCCAGGACATACATTATGTACATTGACAATAACTTTAAAAATTACTACAATTCAGCCATTATGCTATTTAATATTGTAACTGTATAAATTTCAAAATATCAATTTTATCTATATCAGAATATTAACTGTATAAATTGCAAAATATTGAATTTACAAATTTTAATAATTTTGATTTTATACGACATAAAATAATAAACCGAATTTTATCACTTAAAATTAGCTGTATATTTAATGTAAGAATTGCGAATTTAAAACTTTAATACTGTAATATAGATTTTAAAACAACTTATTCACAATTATTCCCATTAGAATTTACTGGATTAACATTACATTGTAAATTTATTGCAAAGTTGCTTGGCAAAATTCTTAACTGTTTAAATTAAAATTGAATAAAATTGCTCTAGCAACTCCCCGGATAATAGACTTAAAGTATGTTTCTACTTTATGTTAAACAGTGTATATACAGTATGTTTTAAATATATATTATTCTATTTGTCTAAACTTTTGAGGCGAAAAACTTTTGACTGGGATTTGTGCGCCAGAGCTGCCGAGAGCTGCCGGAGCTGTGAAGAAGCGGAGAACCAGTTCTCGACACTAATAGAAATCAATCGCAAAAATTTCATTAAACTCTCAGCCAATCCGTCAATCTTTTCGCTTTCGCTTCTGTCGCTCGAATTGAAACTTTTTTTCTCAAATTCTCTTATTTTTTATTTTAGTCTCTTTTTTTCAATATATCTTATTTTTTGTGCTTGATGAAAATGCGTATTGAATGGAAATAATATTAGCAAGTATTTCGATATATCCGCTGTATATGATGTGTAGAGATTTATGACATTTTTCATACTGTACATTTTTCTCTTTTAATATTAGTAAATACTGTTTTTTGTATAATAAATATGATTCAAGTTTATTAGATTCAAAAAATATACTTGGTTATTAAGAAAGGGCTTTGCAATTGAAGTTTATAAGTTACTGTGTATTAATATATTGGTACAGTATAATTATGCTTTAATATTTTGTAAAGATTAGAGTGGAAAAACGTATGGCCAACTAAATACTGTATGACTTAATGTATTCAATTCATAAAATTTGCATAGATATAAAATTCTTAAATTTAATCTTTTAAGTAAAGTTACTTCGAGTTATTAATTCATGCAAATTTTATAATGCATAAAAAGTACAACATTTTGATAATTTAAATATTAAAGAATATGCAAAATGATAAATTTTTATAATTAGAGAAAATTAAACTTGCAAGTGCTTATTGGAAATGATAAAAATATTTTAATTATTCAATCTTAATTAGATTGCATTAATTTGAATTTATAAATTATAATTTGCACAGTATAAATTAAATGTTAAATAAGTTTTTTATACTGTATAAATACAACAGCAACAAAAACTTAAATCAATAGAAAATACTTAATAAATTAAATTAAATGCTAAATTTTACCAAGCCATTTAACAAACAATTTTAGATTTATTTGTTTAGATGTTATGTTTTATCCAGCACATAATTTATAACTTATTGTTTTATATTTAAATAAATTAGAAATTATATTTATAGTTTCAGAAATTTATCTAGATTGAACGTTCATAAATAAACTATCATGAAAATTTCAAATAATACTTTATTTTGTGCTTTTGCAAGTGTCTAGTAATTTTAACAAAAATTAATCTAATTAGAATACAGAATCTAACGTTTTCTAACAATATTAATCTAAATAATAATATGAATACAAAAAAGAGTGAGGCATAAGAGAAAACATTAATTATCTTAAGTTTTTTTGTACAGTATTTTTATTCCAATAAATAATTAAAATCTAATTTAATTTTTTTTCTGTATACTCGACATAACATATTAAACTACAAAAACATTTTTTGTTGTAATTTCCTTTTAAATTAATTTAATGCTAAAAAAGGCAAAATATAAATAATTAATTTCTCGAAATTTACATAGATTCAATTCAAATAACATCGAGAAGAGTACTGTACAGAATGTATAATGTAAACCGTATATAATGTTGATTTATTATTTATTAAGTAATATAACAAGAAAATAATTAATGTATAAATTAATATATATTGCAATATTTATTACATACTTTGAGCATCACTTGTGATATTTTTCAAATTTATTAATGTTTTAATTGTATCAGCATTATTCAAGCATTTTTTACCCAACTCTTTCTCAATAAACTTACATCGATTGCCGACAAAATATAAGCAAAAAAGACGCGAATATTAATTGAATTGAAATATGAGAATGAACTTTGAATCGAGTTTAGCTTGCTTTAATTTTTTTATTTAATCTATTTCATATTTTGTATAACAACATAGCAACAGGATTACATAATTCAAATTTAATTGATTTAACATGGTTAAATAAATGTGCTGGCAATAAATTTTAATTTATTTATACAATAATAATTAATAACATAAATTATAACTTAAATTTAATTAATATATTTGTTGTAAATTGTGTTTTTATAACTAGCTAAAAATTAATTTCAATATAACCTAGCTTATTTTAAACATTTTGATATAATAGTAAACAATGTAAAAATAGGATTAATAATAATAATAGATTTAAATTCGCATTATTTAATCGTCTTTTTTGCTACAATAGAAAAATTGTTAAATTATGTCATTTATTATGTTTACGAATGAAATTAAAACACGTTTTCTGTGACTCTAATGAAAAAATAATTCAAATTTTTGTCTGCTATGTATGTAAAAATTGTAATGTAGGTTTTTTTTGGCTTAAAGACCGAACATAATTTCATTGTATACACCGAAAATTGAGCGAATTATTAGTTTATGTTTTTTTCCTTTCTCTCTCTCTCTCTCTCTACCCTACTCCTTTTTTTATACCGTATTTTTATTTGTTACAGTGTATTGTTTGTTTGTATTTGAATTGTTTAGTAGTTGCCAATCGAATTTGATTCAGAATTGAATTCTCTTCTACTCTCTCGCCCCGATCAATAAAAACAACATGAACAAATTTCATAAATATAGCCCATGAAATAAGATAGAAGATAAAACAACGAATAAAAAGAAATCGGCGAAAAAAAATATTTGTGTTTTTATTCTTTGTGTTCAAAAACATAAATTCGTATTTAAGAGAGGAATGCGAAACAGAAAATATGATTTTAAAAACCGTTTCGATTTCGTAACAATTTATTTCGTTCAACAAATAATTTTAAATATATTTTCTCTTCGCCTTTTTAGCATGTAGAAAACGCGAGTCAATTCCGTACGTAACAGGAGTTTCTCCGAAACGAAAAACTCATTATTAATTCATTTTCGAGAAAAACTTTCGTTTTTTGTTTGTTTGGAATTTTCGTTTTTATTGAATAAAATGTTTCGTCATTTTTGTCGGACTTTTGTAATTAAATTGTAATTTTTTGTTGCATTGCGAAATGTTAGTCTGAAAAATATCTCCATCTCTGACGTCTTATAAACTTATAAAGATAAAATCTGATTCGTTCGTTATTTGATTTGAGAGTAATAATTGCAGCAAGTTTCATTTTTCTTTTATTAATAATAATTAACTTAATTAATTTGTTTTTTCGTTAATATATTTATATATTATTTTTTCATAAAACTTTTAAAATGCATACAAAAAGAGTAAAAAATAATTATTAATTGTTTTATATATTAATATATTAGTAATGATAATAATTGCGAAACAAAAAACCGAAACGAAAAAAAAAACAAAACAATTTTATTAATACTTTTGTTGCTTTGTATTTCTGATGTCTTAATGAATTTATGAAGCATCGTAGTTCAATCTTCTCACTAAGAAAAAGTAGCTGTCCACATTTTTGTTGAGAGAAAAAAAACCAAACGGAGAAAAAACTTGATAACATAATTGTCAACAATTTATTATTTCGCGAAAAAATCGTTATAATATATTAATTATATACTGTATATAGAATTTGCGGAAAAAAACAAAACAAAAAACAAATTTCACCTAAAAATCAGATTTCGATTTACTTGACGTTTGAATTGAAACACTAGAAAAGAGCAGTCATTTAGCTGTCGGAGCTGTGAGGGCTGTGCGGGCTGTGAGGGCTGTGCGGGCACACCGGTAGCCGCCGAGGAATGGGAGTTGCGTTCGCGTGTCTCGGGTCGGGTGGGAGAGAGGGCTCAGACGGCGGACTCTTGGCATCAAACGGCGTGAAACTGCGGACCGGACTTCGACGCGTAGTACTGGTTGACGGGCGGCGGCGGCGGCACTTCGAACACCTGCTGCTGGAACTGCTGGTGCTGTTGCTGACAGGCGAAGCCCATCTGCTCCTTCGGCATTCGGTACTTGATTATACAGACGGCGTCTGTGAACGCTATTATCGTAATGCACAGCATGTATAGCATACCTGTGCCGAGGGAGCGGACATGAGGAAGATAAAATAGGTGTCAGTCAAATGCGCTGGTTAGAATATGCTTGCTTAAAAGGAATAAGTAAGCTTGTTTGAAACGTATAAAATACTAGTTTTAAACGTATAATATTATGCTAGTCTGAAATGTGTAAAAAGATACTGTGTAGAATGCGTTTTGAAAAGCAAAAGTGTTATTTTAGCGTGATAGTGCCAAGCGTAACCTGATCTGTTAATTACGAGCATGGCAATTAATTCGCAAACAAAACGCTTTTAATCTGATTAGAAAATTTTGTTTTCGCAAAAACAGATTATCAATTTCGAGAGTTTAGGCTTTCGTTAAATTATATATGGCTAATTTTTATAGCTTAATTTAAATTGTATATTTTACAAAACAAAAATAAATAAAAATATATAGTAAAATACGTTTATATATGGCATGCATTTGATACAAACATTTGATGCTATTTTGCTTTTTTAATTATAAAAAAATCTAATTATTTATTATATAATTTAAGCAGACTAATCTAAAATAACTAGAAATTAAATAGCTAGTATTACGACATAATTCTACACTGTATTGTAGAGAGATAAATAGTGCAATCATAATAAAGTGTCTAGTTTGTCTAGCATTGGTAATGAGTACGAAAATGAGCGTCAATTACCCCAGAGATCACTTTGATATTGAGATGAGACTGTATTACCAAAAAATATCAATAGAAACGTGAGTGCAATGAGCCAACCGAAGACGATGAGCGTCTTCAGGTGCTGAGTGGCCGCGGCGATCAACCCGACCACCAGCACCAGGTCGAGCAGCACGAAGACGACGGGCGAGTAGTCGGGCGACGGCATGTAGGGAAAGCCGAACAGTTTGAGGATCGATACCAATATGAAGAGTAGTATCGAAACGGCTAACAGCGTTCGACTGAAGTGAATACAGATCAGTGTTTTCGCCATCACTTTCACCCAAACACACTGACACTTCTTCGCGACAATTTGCACGAAATTTTGCACTGTATATTTCGCACTCTTTTGTTTGACGCTCGATAATAATAGCAATTATAATTATAGTAATTATTAGCTATTATTGATTTCCGTCGAATAATTAGCGAAGTGTCAAAAAAAGCATCCGGGTGGCCTCGCTATTCCCAATTAGCTAGCAATTAGCTAGTTCGAAATTCGCAGCTAGTTTGAATATTGTGACTAGATCAATTCGCGCCGTCCGCTTCATCGCCGAACGCGAATTCACACACGATTTGAGGCATCAATTGATGAAATAATTTTCGATTTGAATTGAAGTGAATGTAGAAAAAACTTCGCGACAACTCGTCGCACATAATTCAAAAAACACATACATTAGTGCAGATAAAAAAAATAACACTGTATAACGCGAGACGCGAGTGACGACGAGTGATGGGTGAAACTAGCAAGCGAGTTTTTTTTTGTTCGATGCGAGAAAACGTCGCCCTTTTTGCGCGTTTACGACATTTTATTACAGTTATTATTCTTTTTTCAATTACTGTATTTTTCGAAACAGTTTTCTCCCGATTTCGACCGATTTTTCTATTCGATTCATATTCTCTGTTACTCTCTCGCTCTCTCATACACTCGCATACGCGGTCTCTCGCCCTCTCTCTCGCACACACTGTCTCTCTTGAGTCGCGTCTCTATTCTCTTCACTACTATTCGCAGTCTATTCACTCATTTCTTTCAATTGCTTTTCTTTCAACCAAATGATTCTCTGATTCTTCTTTCGCTTCGCCTTCTCTCTCACGTCTCTTCCCTCTACTCTCTCACACATACATACACGTACTCTCGCTCGCTCTCCCTCTCTCGCACTCGCAGTCAGTCGCTCTCTCGCACTCGCACACTCACTCTCACTCTTCGCCTCTCAATACCGACACTCGAGAAGAAAATTAAACCGAAGACTGGAGTAGAGCTGAGAAGTGAAGAGCGAAACAGCCGTTCATCTCAAACGTCTCTCTCGTATTCGCCGCACACACACCGAGACTGCAGCGACGGATCGACTGCACTGACGGATCGCTGCTATGACTGCGTGTGTGTGCGAGCGAGTGTAGGCGCGGAGTATGTATTCGTCGCCGTTTTCCGAGTGGAGCACCAGTACGCGGCCGAGCACTCGGAGCACTCGGAGCACACGAGCACTGAACGGGTCTTCGCCAATCCACACACTCACTCGGGTGCTGTGTATGTGTGTGTGTCTCTCTCTCAACAGTCCATATATACAATGTATATATTTTGCGAATACAGTACGTCGAGATTCGGCGATGGAGGGCCGACGTGAAGAAGTGCACAGAAGGATTTTCGGAGAGAGAAAGCGAACTGAAATCGATTTCGATTACTCGAAAATGTTTTCATTGTAATCGCTGTCGCGTTCTCTCCATCACTACTACTCTATTCCACACTCTCTGCGATCGCTAGACTCGCAAACACAACACACACTACTAGAGAGATGAGAGACGCGAAAGAGTGGGAGAGAGAGAGAGAGAGAGAGAGAGAGAGAGAGAGAGAGAGAGAGAGAGAGAGAGAGCACAGGGAGCACTAGACGTTTGCTAAGCATTGCAGTTTCGGCATTGCACAGCACAGATAGCATTGCACACTACCGACGCACACACGAACATTGAGGAGATGCTGAGAGAGAGCAGAGGGAGCATAGAGAGCGCGGGGAAGAGAGTAAGAGAGCAGATAGAAGAGGAAGAGAGCTTGGAGAGCTTGGAGATGCTCGGATCGGAATGGTATGGAATGGAATGGTATGGAATGGTATGGAGCCGAGGATTCTGGTGATGAGAATCCACGCCTACTATTGAGTTATTCCTGTAGTTATACTTTGTGTACAACACACACAACACACACAACAGTTTCGGAGGCGAGAGAAGGCGAGGGAAGGCGAGAGAAGGCGAGAGAAGGCGAGAGAATGAGAGCAATTCAAACACTATTCCTCGACTATATATTCGCCACTAATTCGGGCGCGTCTACTGCTGCTGCTGCTGGCGCTGCACTAGCTGCTGGTGCCGTTCGCCACTGGTGTGCTCCCAGTGCTCCCACTGCTACTGATGATGCGGACGAGGATTTTGCTCTTTACGCGCGTCGATATGGAATTTGTTTGCGAACAGCCGGGCAGTGAGTGAGTGAGCGGTGAGGGAGTGAGCGGAGAGAGAGCACAGGCAGCTGAGGCAGGCATCGAGAGCACAGGCACTGCGGCGAAGATGAGAAATGGGTTTTGTTAATTCAAAAGACAGAGCGGATATCGAGTGCGAGATTGAGATATCCCTCACAATGAATGTCGTTATACACTGTATATACTGTCTCTAAATCGCGTATATATTGTGAACGCATTTTTCGGGCACAACAGTCGCTGCCATTTCTCGAGGCGTCGCGTCTATCGGTCTTCGCGACGACGAGTGCAGGACTCGACTCGAGCGCCGATACTATTACTCTATTTCGCGATATCTGTTATCTGACGGATAGTCACTCAAAACGGATCTGTCGTTTGCGTAGCATTTAATCGCATTTTTATTATTGCAAACGACAGTAACCGACAGTAAATAAACGCATTTTTTATTGTTTAATATTTGCGTTTAAGTACGCGTCGCCTCCAATGCATCATGCCACATTCAATGTACGGCCAATGTCTCGGCAAATCCATTGTCGAGCGCATCTCCGCAACTATTTGATGCATGGTGAAAGAATGCCGCTATATCCGAGCACATCCAAGTGCTCCACATCCGAGCACAGCCGACGTAGCGCAGCCGACGTCGCACAGCGTACGAAATACACGTTCTTTCGCTGCTAATCATTAAACAATTTATTTTGTTTTGAATGACATTTTTTCCACTGCTTCGCGAACGGCTGTAGAATATTCTGTAGTTTTTTTTGTTATCATTCCTTAGTTTTTGGAAAGAATTTTGTTTTCATTGCTCTCTATTCCCAACAGTCAGCTCTCAAATAACGTTTTTTTTCTGGCATGAAATCTCATCCTCGATTTTTATGGTAATTACCTAGTATAATTTGAAGAGTTATTTACTCGCAATGTGTCAAAATAATTATCTTCACCATAACTTGTTTTGATGTTTTTGCGCTTATTATTCAAATATTTTCCCGAACGCCAAATATGGGTTTGTTTAGTACAATTGCATTAAAATTCTAGCATGGTAATTATTTTTGGGTAAGCTATAATCAGATTAAATTTTTATTAATTATATATTTTTTTTCATTCGCCGCTCAAATGGTTTTCATATTTGAAAAATGATTTATACGTTTCGACCCATTTTCGACAAATAAATTGCGAAATATTTTAATTGATTTTCGAAATATATAAATAATTTTTGATTTTCGAACAGAATTTCGTCGAGAATTAGACAGAATAATCAAACATTTAAATTCCTCTTTAAATAAATTAATGTTTTTCTAAATGAAAATTTCCTGAATTTTCCGGAATAAATGTGCGAAATGAGAAGTGCAGTTCGCTCTCCGCTTTTAAACTGTTTAATTATTAAGATATTTTTGCGAATTTAATTAAAAATTTTCAGTTTCTTGTCATAATGTTTTGCAAATTACATAATATTTTTTTTGACACAAATTTAATTAAATTTTTAATTAAATATAATATTTTTGGTTAATTAAAAAATATATTAAATTTAAAAAAAAACATTTTACTAACAAATGTACTGGATTAAAGTTTCAGAAAGCTAAATTGCATGTTGTGTAAAATTCAAACTGGTTGATGGGTATATGTAGCTGTCTGAAATTGGGTACAAAAATAAATGTTTTGATAGTACACTGTAGCTTTGAGAAAAAATGGATAAAAATGGATTGAAAACATAATAACAAAAATGCATTTATTTTGAATAAAACGCATTATATGTTTGAATTTGTTTAAGTACTGGCATTCGTCGTACTGTACAGTATATACATTGCAATCGCATTCAAAAGGTCTCTCTCTCTCTCTCTCTCTCTCTCTCTCTCTCTCTCTCTCTCTCTCTCACACACTCGAGAGAACAGTCAGTGATTCTTATTTTGCTTTTCGGGCCTAAAGTAACCGCTTTTTACTCAAATAAAAGCTTTTAGAAAATTATCGATTTTAGAGATGTTTTGTATTTATTTTCATAAATACATTTTCCTATTTTAAAAAATAACAAAGTTACATTTATTTTCGTTAGTCAAATATACACTGAAGCGCGGAATAGTTTTAATATGTTCATAACGTAATCAGATTTTTGAAAAAGAAATGTTTAGATATACAGAATAATAAAATATGTTTTAATAATTAAATTAGAAATTTTGAAAATTTATTATTTATTTAAATAATTAGTAAATGCATTGAAACAAACAAAACAAACTGCGAAAAGCGTTATTTTATCAACTAGCAATTTTGCTACTTCATTAGTATAATTAAATAATCGCTGGTGCCCGGAGCAATTTCGCGGATTTGGCCAGTCGTTTGGTTTATGTTTGGCCAATAAGCCCAGGGATGTCTATCTCCCGGTGCGGTAATACGTCTAAATGTATTGGATATAACAAACGCCGTAATGGCGTTAACCACGAAAGCGGTTCTTCCGAATCGGTCCTAAAATTTCCATTCAATTGATAGATGTATTGGAGAATAAAATTTGAATACAAACTCGATTTGAATGGCTATTAGAGAAGCCATTTATAGCCGCCTTTCCCGCGGATTAGGTGCGCTCCTAAATTTGGATAGATAAAAGTCAATTTCCACGAAATGTACAGTTGCATTATACAGTACAAACAAAAAACAGCTTAGTTTAAATATAAACTTTTTTTTATTGAAAGTGAAATTGTTGAAAATTTTACTTAAGTATAAAATAGCTTTTTCTTGTTTGTTTAAGTGAATAATAAGAATATTCCTAGATAAAATATTTCTGGGTGATTTATCTAGTCTATTTTTAAAACTTTTAAGCATATTTTATTTTAAACTTTTAATTATATGTAATTTATGCATTAAATAAATTTTAAATTTCAATAAAATCGCATCTAATATATTAAAATAAAATGAAATATGTAAAATGCGATATTCTTTCATGCTGAAAATGAATTTCATTTTATAAAATAGAAAACTTTTATTAAACAAAAATATATATTTTTATAAATTTTCTACAAAATTGTTATATAATATAAAGTTTTTAGTTTTATTTGAGATGAGATTAAAAAGGAAATCAATTAGAAGTGAAAAATCACTGCAAAAGCAAAAGAGAAATACAAATAAATCAAAATAAAAACTATTGATATATAAAGTTTGGGCTCATTTGCCAAATGAATAAAAAGTCTGATTCGACACAAAAAGCTTTTTTCGATTTAATTTTGTTTTTCTTTAAACAGAAATCTTTTATAAAAAGCCTTTTTCTCCTAAAACTGATATAAATAGTGAGGACTGAATAAATCATTATTTATTGTACTGTATATTATATAACAAAAAGACGTATTTTGTTTATATTATTAAAGTTATGATAAATTCAAATTTACTTATTATTAATAATTTAAATAATATTTTTATTGATGACAATAATAATGCTACATATAATAAATATAAAAGATAATATAAAAATAACATCGTTTAATTGTCTAATACTAGAAAATAAGCTGGCAAAATTTTTTCAATTTAAATAAAATATTTGTAACAAATTAATTAATATTGATTATTTCTTAATTAATGTTTATTAAAAAGCTTTAATTATCACAAATACAATGCAATTTATTTATTAAACAATCGAAATAACTTTTTAAAAAAAACATTTTTCAACAATAATTCTTAATAATACTGTTTAAAATAAATTATACATATTACAAAAAAATGTTAGAACAATTTAATAGGCCAAGGCAATTACCATTATCTAAAATATTACTCAAGCAATAAGCAGTATAAATTTATATTATGGTTTACTGGGGCATCATTTGAAAATTTTTATGTTTGTTGAAAAATATCGAAAATATTGCTTAATGTAACAAGATAGAATTTATTTGGTCATTTGAATTTGGGAACAAAAATGTCGTCTCGTATTAGACGCGAAAGCGCTTATGAATTAATAGATGAGTTGGAAAAACGTATTTATTTTAGTCTATAAATCGCATAATTGATTTGAATGAGAAGCGACATGGTAATCAATAAAAAAGAATCAGTGTGGTTTTTTCTCTCTGTGTGCCTATCCAACGTCGTTAGTGCTTAGGAACAGACCGTTTGGGTAAATATTTTTAGTTCAACAAGAATATTCTCGATTAGACATACAAATATATACTGTTTACTATTTTATACATCGAAAACAACGTATATGCAGTCAACTTCAGCGACCCAATTAAGCACTGGACTAAATATACATGCTCATTGCGCTATTAATTAATTTGCATTTTCAATATTTGCAAATATATATTTGCCACGCTTAAAAATAATACTTGACAGTTTAGACATAATATATTGTATGAATATAATTCAAACATAAAAAACATAATTCTTTTTTATATATAATTAAACATGAAATTAAATATGAACATAAACAACGAATTCAGCAAATATCACATATTAATACTTGGTAGATTATGCACAAATCTCGGATTTACAAACAAGCCCATGATCATAGTACTTTAATAATAGATATTTTACTCAAATGCATTTCTTATTTATGTTGTTTTTATTGTATGTATTTTTGTTTGCTAAATTGTTGTAAACTTTGATATTTCCGCAGCGTAGAAATATTCGTACAGGGCAAAAAAAACAAAGTAGCATGTGTTTCGACAAACAATATACAGTACATTTAATTTATGACAATTTCTCTTCTGGCCCTATGTTTTGCATCCATTTTTAAACACAAGAATGAATTGTTTCATATTTTTACCTTTATTTTATACATTATAAAAAAGAATATTTTTTGCTGCACAGAGAAAAAAGATGACAAAATGTAAAATAAGGATAATAAATCACCCTGGCAAAAGAGCGAACTTTTTTCCATTATATTTTTTCTCATTCGGACCGATTCTGATTTGAGTCTTTCATATTCAGCCGGCGTTTCAGAAACACTTATTTCACTCGCAGTCGACTTTAAACGGGATAAAAATATCGGCGCAGAAAAACTGCACAGTTTCTTTTAGCGACAAAAATTGTGGCCAAAATCGAGTAAAGCGAATGAAAAAATAAAATAAAAAATTTTGGGCAAAAAAATCGTAAAAATATTTTCGCGCAAAGAGTCAGACAATCATTAAATGAGTATAAGAAGAGCCAATATAAAAACGAACAGTCTACTGTAACTACGGGCGTCGAGAGCGACGACGGAAAAAATAATACGATATCAAATGCGATAAATAAATGTCAAAACTTATTATTATTGGACATTTCCTTCATTCAACTTATTTCGGCATGAACAAAATAAAAAAGAAGAGCAAAATATATGAAAGAAAAACTCGATTTCTGCTGTTTTTCTCTATTCATATGATTTGCGATTCGGTTCAGACATTCTCCTCAACCAAGCCGTCGCTGAGCTGGTGCTGCGGGCGTTGGCTGAGCTCGGGATCGGACGACTGGTCGGAGCCGAAGGTGATGAGGACCTTGGGCTTGAGGTAGAGGAGCAGCGAGAGGATGAACGTGAGCAGGAAGATGATGAGTAGGGACAGGCACACCGTCAGGTGGTGGTCGATGGTGAAGCACGAGATGATCGCCGCCACCGACAGCAGCACCGATATGCACTCGGTGGCGAACAGTTCCTTGAGCGTGGCCAGTATGCCGAGCACCAGGTTCAGCGAGAGCAGGCCGTAGAACACGAGCATCCAGGCGCTGAACGTCGCCACGTTGGCCGGTACGATGAGCACGAGGTAGAACAGCGCGAACACGACGTGCGTCGTGATCAGCACGAACTTCAGTATCGAGATGAGGCGCTGGAATTGTTTCAGCATGTTCGAATTCCAGTTTTTATGTCTTATTCGTGATGTCCGCCCCACTTGAGCGCCCGATGTCTCGTTTCGATACTTTTGTTGTGTTTTTATTATCGGAATAACACTATATGTTCGCCGAAACGCATTGCGTATTCACTGCACAAACACACGCATAGAATATGCGGAATATTCTGTATCGGAATATTCGTTAGTATTTTTCCGCCCGTTTTCCGCCGCCGTATTCCGATTGTTCAAACAGACAGTCATAACAGCAGCACATCTGCACACATCGCGTACGTCGAGCACCGGCAGGTCGAGAATTTGCACATAAATATTCCGCACTGTACGTTTTTAGGTTCACTACATTCGCGATATAAAACACGAGAAAAACAATTCAACAAAAAACAGAAAGAATTGGTATTCTTTAAAACAAAAGAGAAAAATTGTATTGCTTAAAAAACGCAAAGAATATGTTTATAAATGCGATACAATTCCATTCGTAGAATGCATAAACATATTCACCATTGACTCGCGAATGCACAGTATAAATAAGAATCGTATAAATATTGTCGAAATTTATTTTTTGTGCACTATTAGTGACCTATTTTGATGCGAAAACGAAATTTTTTTTTTATAAGAATATAACAGAATATAACGCAACGAATGAGGAGTGAATGGAGAGAATATATTCGGGAAATATACAGTGCAAATTTATACAATAACAATGGAAGAGAAAGAGAGAGTGAGTGAGTGTGTGTGTGAGAGAGAGTGGGAGAGAGCGCTGGAAGTACAGCTGTAGTGAATCGAAAAGCCTATTATTCTTTTGCGTGAAAAAACAGTTCACTCTCTCTATCGCTCTCTCACTGGAGAGTCGACCGATAGTCTGTCTCTCGTTATATATACAGTATATTCTGTATATTAAAAACTCGGCGAAAACTCCCTCTCCTTTCTCACACACCACTCGCCTTCAAACTAATATTTATATACTTTTTATATATAGATTAGTCTAAAATTAGACGAGACTATTTCGGCACAGGCACTAAGCACAGGCGGTAATGCACACGACGCTCGTCTTGAGCGCACATTATATTAAACGCGAAATTACGTATTTTTTTATTATATATTATTCTTCGCTAATACCCAACCAATGCCTTAACGTTTAATTCCGTATTCTCTCGCAAATCGATATAATAATTAAATAAATAAAATATTCTGTACAGTACGGTTCGCCAATAGTGCAACGTACATTCATGCTCATTTTTTCATATGCGGCGCAAATAAAATTTATGCCATTATATATTATATTGTCATGCATATAATATTCGATAATAATGAGATTTTTATCTCGTTTCATTTCTCGAGTGAGAGATAGATAAAAATTGAGTTTTATCTCATTAAATATGCATGTTACTCGACTATCGCCTTCTTAGAGGTAAATTTACTCCTCTCTTTTTTTCACCCAAATTCGAAATTCTATCTAACCTTTTTCGCTGCGAATTAAACTAATCATGATAAATTCCATATTTCCTCGCTTTCTATTGCATATTAAGTCAAATACTATTACCGGCGTTTAACGTATGAAATGTAATTATAAATTATACTACGCAAATTTAATATCAAATTTAATTCTTTGGTTTTTGTGCATGGAATATATTTGCACAATTTGCAGCGAAGGAAATGTACAGTACACTTCTTTGTAATTTTGTTGTTGCTGTTGTAAACTTAGCGCTAAATTTTTCAAAACTTTGTTTCGGTGTTTGAAAACAGATTTAAAAGTCGAGTAAATAATTGATTAAACATTTGAGAAAGAATGAGCATGGCTCTTTGTCTTCATTCTAGATTGTATCATATATATTTATTCTCCACTTTAAGTTGTGAATGTAGTCTTTGTTGAGCCGAACAAATGAAGAAAAATCTATTTTTATTCTTGTTAAAATTTATTTTCTTACTTGTTTTTTAGCCCAAATTCTACATCGAATGCATTACTTTTAGAGCACTGAATAAAAAATATTTTATTCTAAAAAACAGTAATGCTAATTTTTATGTGTAGAGAATTATAATAAAGAAATATACAAATAATTGTAATTTTTTCATAACTAGAATTTAAAAATTATTAGAAATTTAACTAAAGTGAGAAAGATCCTAGAAAGTATTTTAAAATAAGCTTTGCTCTATTGGATTTCTATTATGAATATTTAATTTATACAAATAAATTCATCAATCAACAGGATTCCCACTCCATTTTAATAAGATCATAATTAATATAACTT
Organism: Metabelba pulverosa; assembly: GCA_034697605.1. NCBI lineage: Eukaryota > Metazoa > Arthropoda > Arachnida > Sarcoptiformes > Damaeidae > Metabelba > Metabelba pulverosa. Next base: position 7,863 of record JAQIXC010000241.1, on the reverse strand, counting down.
ATTAAATAATTTATACATATAAAAGTTTTTAAATAGAAGTTATACATCAGTTCTATTTTAATATACTATTTTCTCAAAATTATTATCAAATTGCTAAATAGTTTTCATTTTTAAATTATTCAGTTAAATATTTAAAAGCATAATTATCACAAAGATATTATGCACAGAAATAATGTAAATAAGTAAACTATAAAATTATTTAATTTATTAAACTGGGAGTTGTTTTGACATGCTTATATTATATGTTATATGAAAGTATAAGTATATATATAAGTTGACTAAAACCATTAATTATAATTTTAATTACTATATAATTTATGTTACTTAATTATATCTAGTTTTAATTTATTAGTTATTTATAAAAATTTGTGAATAAACTTGATGGAGAAAGTTTCTGGCAACATTTATATTGCACATCCTGTGAACAACAAAAAATGCAATTTTCAATAAAATGTCTTAATTTTTGCAATTTTGCTGAAATTGCTTTTGAAAGCAAATTCAATTAGTTTTGATCTGGTTAGTTTTACACTTAAGCTCCAACATGATGTTTTTTGATGAATTTGTTTACTAATCAAATAAAAATGCCATTATGTTATGCAAAAATACTGCATTAGACAAATGACATTACGTTACAAATGCATTTTTGAATATTATACTGTATAATTTAAAAGATATTCTCAACGAATATTTCTGTTTGAAAATGCTCCACTTTAAAATAGAACATTTTAAAACTATAATTAATTATATGTTTTGTTGTGTTTCTAATTTATTATCTAAAAATATACTGTATATTAGCTATTTTTACATTAATATTTTTAATTAATGACTATTTTTATTAAATTGCAAACATATGTTGGTATAATCGAAATATACAGGTAGTGTATACACAGTATATTTTTTAATTTAATTATGTATGTATGTATCTCACATTTTCGTAAATGTATTCTTTAAACACAATAAAAACATAAATGTAATAAAAGCAATTGCTAAAAATTATTCAAGGTTCTATAGTTTTTATAATGTTTCTACTAACTAGCAATTATAAATTCTACTTAATATTAAACCATGCAAAAATTATGTGCACATATAAATATTTAATTTATTAAATAAATAACATGTTAAATTTATGAGAAATAGTAATATTGTATTAAATACAAGTTTACAAAGGATAAATTATATTTTATTTTAAGTTAGATGTTTTACAAATAGTATTATTTTTAAAATGCATTAAATGTTATTCTAAAAGATACTTGTTAGTAAAAAAATTAAAATATAAAATAATATACTTTAAAGTTTAAATTTTTCTTGCTAAAAGAAAAAATTTAAATGTTAGAAGATGATAATAAATTCTGCAACATTTAAAACGTTAAATTTATACTGGATAAACATTAGTTATTTAATAATTACAAATGTTAAATGTTGAGTAAAACAGCAATTTGTTGTAATTTGTTATACTCTATAAATAATTTATAAAATTAAGTAATATTCTGCACAAAAATGTTTTAATTAAAAAAAAATATTTTAAATAAAAAAATTTTTTATCAAGTATTACATCAAAAAAATTATTAATATAAAAGTTTAAATTGATATTCAGTCTAAAACTTCAATTTCAACGATTTTTCTGTACAGTATAAAAGTAAATGCGTATCGGAAAAAATAAATACAGACGAGAATCTGAAAATTTGCATTGAAATGCGATTTACAAAGAGATTTAGTACAGTTTACAACGAATAATTTTAAAGAAAAAAATAACAATTTTAATACTTTCGAAAATACTTAAAAAACATAATTCGCGAACAAAAAACATCGACGAAATACTACAAAGAAAATTTCTCCGATGGGGATTTAATCTGGGTTTTAGAAATGTATTTTATTAGTCAATCGGTTTTGGTACATGAAAAATTTATTGTAATTTTTCTACTGTAAACACAACGTATATATTCTTTTACGTCTACTTTATTCGTCAAATATGTGTTTGCTTTTCGACTGTTTGTTATGCTTAGAGCCAACAGTTTTTGCAAAACAGTTTTATATGTAATGTAATTGAATTCTTACATTGAAGTAAATGCGGGAGTTGAGCCTTATGATTATATCAATATCAAATTTATACTGTGTGCAAGTTTCTCCGTTCCTACACTTAGATAAATATGCTGAATTTAATCAAAACAAGATTTATTTATCAATAGACAAAAATAAAGTATACAATCTTTTTAAACTAAATAAAATAACATATGATGGAAAATCTTAAATTAAATTATCAATATGATTTTATTTCGATTTATAAAATAATTTTATGCATTGTACAAACATTCATTCATTTATGAAAATAGTATAAAGCTTATTAGCTAGATTATATAAAAAAATATTCTTTGTAAATTTTAAAATAATATATTCGATACAGCATTAAAGTTTATTTGCTATATTAAAATTAGTAGACAGTCTTTATTTTGAAAATATGATTAAAAAATAAGCGATTATTTAAGCATGGCTTACCCGCTTGCACATTAGGCGTACGAAAAAATTGTGTATCATGTTCGACTTTAACAGTTAGAGCGAATATCGTCAGCAATTTTCTCTCGAGTGACGGAATATTCAAATTTTTGTGTTTGACTTCTCGGCGGAGAAGCAGTTAAACTGATATTCGCTATACAAACAGCGAAATACGTTTCGAAAACTTATTCAATGTTTACATAATTCACATCTAACTGTTAGTCTATCCGAAAGTTTCATTTTTTTCATTTCAAACTCGGCTGACATTTGGCGTTTGATTTTTAATATACAGTATATTTTTTGCGCTTAACTTATTTGCGAAGAATTCGAGTGTCGATTGCGAATAACTCAGAAAAAAGTGCGAAAATTACTGAATAAATAAAAAGCAATATTTTCTTTATTACAAAATCAATAAAATTTTCGTTTTTTACATTAACTTTACATAAATTTTTAATTTCAATCATATTTTTTGGCTAATGGCCTCGAATTGAGAAATTACGCATGTTACATAAATTTAATCGTTTTTGATAAATAAGTTTTAGTTTATTTCTATTTAATATTTTGTGTTTAGCATTAAATACCATGTTTAATCAATTAATTGATTAACAATTGCATAATTATTTTGTAATGATATGTTTGGCTAGAAAAACTAACAATATATTATATTTTGATTATACAGTATGGTGTGTTATGTTACATAAGTTAAATTTAGTTTTGATCAAAAAATAATCGTGATATAATTTATAATCGTTTAATGTCAAACAAAAGTTTTGTACACTAGTGCTAAAAGCTAGTTTCTACTTTGCTTAATTTTAAAAAATAGTGTTTATGAAATCTACTGTACAGTAAATTTGTTAAAAATTGCATTCAATATCACTGCGAGAATTGCATTTAATAGCACACACGTTCGTAATCTTCAACTAGTTCCATTTGTATCAACTCAACATTCGTAATACTACCCTACTTAATTAAGTAACAATAAATACGCGTTTTGTTCGGTATTTGAATGATTGAATTGTTTGCTAAAATTTGATAAAAATGTAAAATTTGTTGTGAAATGCGTTCGAGTGTTTGGATTGCGTTCAGTGCGAGGAAGACGTTATGAGAAGACAGTGTTATTTCGGAGCGAATATGAGAGGAATGTTTGAAACTGACAGTGAATTCTCGGTTCGGAGATATGAGCGATGTTTTACACGATTTATAAATAGATTGATGTTTTTGCAGAAAAATTAATGTTATCTTTATTTTGAAGATAAAATCGAAAGCTTAACGATAAGTAAAATCCGAAGTTAATGATTCAACTCATGCTTAAAATAGACGCAATTAGCATTGTACATTTTTAGCATAGATATGTGCGAGTTGTTATCATGACTAAATATGACTCCCTCGTGAAAGCTCATCAAAACCCAATTGCAATCCTGTTATCAGATTAATAACATTTTATATTTCGTTACAAACCCTTAAACTTCAAATTAGTTTTAGCAAAAATAAAGGTAACATCTATTTGGCTCTAATCTAAGACTTGAAATCAATCTGTGCAATAAATCAGACTGTACCATTCTTGATTAATTGTACGGAAAAAAAGAACATAAATTTCAATTAAAAAAATACTCTACTATTTCAAACGTAAAAAAATTCTACTGAAAATAAGAAATTAATACATAATTAAAAATATATATTAAATATTTATAAAAATGCGAATAAATTAATTGAATTATTCCTAAAGAATTGAATTAAAGAATTGACTGAAAGTCTAATTGGAATTCATGTCTAACACGGAATAGCTATCAATGCACTCGTCGTAGAGCGGCGGGCGTTCGTCGGGATAGGGCGGCGGCAGCGACTTGTTCTCGTCGATGGCCAGCGAGTCGAGCGTCGGCTCGAACGCCGGCATCGCGAAGATGGGCGCCGGCGGCCGGTATACCACAACCATCGTTGAGCGGCCGCCGCCGGCCACCGACTGGTACGTGCGGTATATGATGATCGTCAGGATGTAGACGAACGAGAAGATCATCAACAGTACGAAGTAGTAGAAGACGAACGTCGGATACAATTGCAGTAATTGTATGAACAGTATGACTGTCGTCACGCAATTCGTGACTATAATCGTAATCAAGTGTTCGTTCAAAACGCCGATTATGGCGATGACATAGTTGGCCGAAATGAGGATAAAGATCAGCGCGATTTCCACCGAGAATAGCTGCGCCGACGTCAGCGCGAATGACAGCGGTATGATTACCATCAGGTTCAGAATTATCAAGATTACTTTCAGGATTAATACGCAATACTTTGCCATCGGTTCCCGAATACGCCGATTGGACCCGAATTCTGTACCAATTCTCGAAGAGTTGCGCCGATTCTTCAGATTCCGCGTTGACTTCGAGAGGTTTAGTTTATTATGTATTTTTAGTTTTAAACTTAATCTTACTTTTTTTATCAAGATCCTATTTTATTCATGGCTTTGGAAGACATTATCCTTCAGACGAGATCACAGTTTTCTTCACTTTATTCTTGTTAGACATTACATTACATTCAAATATTTTTACATTTCATTTTTGTTTTGGCGTATTATTTATCAAAAATATGCTTTTGTAGAAATTGGCTTGGTTATTTAATTTGGCTTATTAGCGCGTATTGATTGACACCGACATCAACGTAAACATATATAAAAACAAAAGTGGTAAATTAATACGATCTATACATTTATTGACATTCGTGTTTGGATAAGCATTTTCTGTATCGAAAAGCATATTTTGATTGTCATTTCGGGTTTAATCGATAATTACATTCATGTTTTGCTCGATTGCTGGCGCTATCGGCCGATCTTTATACAGTGTAGAAAACATATTCTCGTTCTTCCATAGAAATATTTTCGGTGAAAAAAAAGCATTTGTTTGACACAAAACGCAATCTCTTTAGTTGTCAGAAACTGACAGCATTTCAAAACGAAAATTATTTGAAAACTTTTTTACTCTCTATTGTCTCTTAATTTGTCTAAATGTCACGTTGGTTTTTATTGATTACATATTTTCTTTTTATTACATCTATTCAATTTGTTTCTGTTTGAATTAATCGCAAATTGCTTAGTTTTACACATATCAATCAATTCAATTAATGCCAAGAAAATTCTTTTAGGGAATAGCGAATTGATAAATTATTTATCATTTAATAGAATAATTAAGCATTTTAATAAACGTATTCCCACATTAACTTAAATCTATGCAATTTATTTTACTTAAACTAAACTCGGTAATTTCTCAATCTAGCACATATTTATCAAGATAAAAGTAATACAAGGCAAAATTAAATAATAGAAAACAATAATTTATTTATTACTCAATAACTAAACACTTTTAAGAAATTATTTTTAACAAAATTAACGTTCTGATTAAATAGATCAGCAAGCTCATAAAGTAGGTTGGAATTATTTGGCACGTATAAATTCTCTCCGCCGGCGACGAGCGAAATGTGCACTGGTGCAATTCGTTTCGACACCTCAACCTGTCGACCATTTGTTCGTTGAATTGTCCGAAACGTATCGCTTATTGAATTCATATTCATATCGAAAAGTTCGCGAAAATGCGTTAACTGTATAAACAAACAGAACATTTCAATACACGTTGTTTTGAATTGATTTCACCCTGCTTGAACTTGCGCTTCTACTGGCGCTCCTACCTGTCCGTCGCCAATGCGGCTGGTGTGGTGGTAGATGAGCCAGGTGACCGACTCGGCGCAGTCGGGCGTCGTCAGCGATCCCCTGTACCGATAGAATAGCGTCAAGTCTTCCGGCAATAGACTATTCAAACGAATGGTTTTGTCGCCCAAATCGATGGCGAAGTTCGATGAGAACTGGTATTCGCCAAACGCCGACTCAACTCTTTCCGCTTTCACCCCGCTTATTATTGCGTTCAAATACTTATTTTCATGCTTGATTGACTGAATATTTAGCATGCACAAATAACAGTTAGAAACAGTTATTGTAATTAAATTAATATTGTTATACATCAAAGAAAACAGCGATGACTGCAATTCCGTCGCCGAAACCGACCGCTTGGCTAAGATTTGCGTATTTTTGATTGTAGTGCACTAAATGCATCTTGGTAGTAATTGAAAGTGTTGTTTCATTATACTTGATTTTGTATTTATGCATGCAACTGTTGCTCACCTCCATCGAGTTAAACTTGGCGTCGATCGCGTGTTCAGCGCCTCTATTCACGCCCGCGCCCCAATGAAAATGCAACTGGCTAAATTTGTACACTTGATTATCAACGGCCGTTCCCGTTATGTACGGCTGTCGTACCACTCCTTCCGCGCCCGTCAACTCTAGTTTAACTGATAGTAAAACGTTTTAAGTTATTTAGTAAGTTATTAATAATAACTTATTATATAAATTGAGCAAGTAAATATGAAATAATTTAACTTGTATGTCCATTATTCTTAATTTTATAGTTTGCAAAATTCCAGTCATAATGTGCTAAGTTTATGGCCATCGAGTTGTTGATTACTACAAATTTTGATTCGATATTTATCGGCGACTGTCGGCTGCCTGTGCGGCATAATTGCGGCCAAGAATCTTGTGCTATAATTTGTTAATGACAATTGTTTTTAGCTTGTTTTATATATTCATGCTGAAAACTTGCATTTATAAGACCAATGACCCGATGGCGTTGTTAATGGTGTTAACAATACTAATAAATTTTAATTGAAATAATTTTTATTTAATATCAGTTATTTTTTTAACATGCAACATTTTACTTAAGGTGAAAAGGTGACATAATAAATAATTTGATAAAATTGTTTCCATAAAATTAAAATGCTTGTTAAATATAAACAAAAATATATTACATTTACTTACAAATAGAGCTGGTTTTAATCACATATGTTATTTAAATTAAAACTAAATTAATAACAAATAACTTATTAATACTGCATGCTTGTTTTAGATTTTTATTAATTTAAGCATTAATACTTTACGAAACTTGATAATTTTAAACTTGATAAAAGTTAAATTTCTAGTCAAAGTTTAATAAACGTAAACACAAACTCCTTTACTCTTAAAATAATGTAACAAGTTATAAATTAGTGCAGGTATATTAAATAATCAAGTAAATGTAATAAAGTTTTCTAATCAAGCAAATTTGCAAGATAAAATTGTAAACTTTGAGATGTCTAATTGCCATCAAAATGTTGTCATTTTGGTTAATTTATATACATAAAATCATTATAAATTCTAATAATAATAATTTAAATTTATGCTAATTAAAATAATGGATATACAGTACAATGCATATATCCGTCGTCGTGTAAATTGCAAATATCTAGAAAACTACTTCGCCGATTTTAATCAAGTTTGTTTCAAAACATGCACAATTC
>JAQIXC010000240.1:0-36822 GCA_034697605.1 Metabelba pulverosa | reverse complement strand
TTTGTATGCTTGTTATTAAAAATAACACAGTTGCTATAGAATTTAAAGTTTTATTCGAAATTACATTTTTATAAATATACATTGTCAAATCAAACTGTTTTGAAAACTGTTGTCGAAATTAAGATTAATATAGATTTGAAAACTAATGCAAATGTTTAAACATAACAATAAAAGATAACTTTTCAAACTGTGTATAAAAGAAGAGAATTGTAATCACAGACTATTGAAGCGCTTAATCCGTATTTGGGTTTACGAACTAAACTCTAATCTTGTATTCACTTAACATCGAATCCGAAAGAGTTCTTTGCAATGAATGCCTATTCTGTGTGATATGTATATCGATTTGCGAGTCGATTAGCGAAAGCCTTTTCCAGCAGTTCTTATAAGTCTTATTCAACTCAAACCATAGCGTATACCCGGACTCGAGCTGATCGGAAGGCTTGTGTGCACTCAATATAATCACTTTCTTCAGTTCACTCTCTTTGATGTCTTTCCATCGCTGTCTGATCTCATCGACCGACACATTCATCGCAGTCTTGGCCGGAATATTCATTTTCAATCGTTTGAATTTCGGTCTATTCCTCGCCCTCTCCGACGGCTCGATTGTGACCACAGGTTTCAAACACTCCTTTTTGAAGCTTTGCTTTTCGATTGTCTTTCTTTTGCCATCACTTCTCGATTTCGATGTCTTCGAACTGAAATCTCTCGAAACGCTCGAATACGTCGATCTTTTACCTATATATTCGGATTTCGAACCGATAGTCGATTTCGTTTCGGATCTTTGAATCGTTAGACTTTGCGATGACTTCTTGCGTACGATTTGTTTGCTTTTCTGCGCTTTCGACTCCACTTTCAAATCGGATTCTTCTAAGACTACATCGTTTTGTTCACTAATTATCGAAATATTTGATTCTAAGTCTAGATTCGGATCACTGTTGACGACAACTGATGTGATTATGTCTTCACTTTCTATATTACTATTATCCGTAATATTCTTCATATTATTATTTGAGTCTAAAATAGTTAGCAATTCTGGCTCTCTATTAACGGAATCGTCGGTAATATTCGTGTAAACCGTTTGGCAATCAATTGATTGAATCTCTTGTGTGGAGAACGTCTCGAGTGTCTCGAGTGCTCTTTGAATGATATGATTGGAGAAGTCTTCGATCGCCCGCTGGTTGTCGATCGGGTCTGCAATCAGGTCTTCGTCTAATTGATTGCTTTGGTTAGCGTGAGAGTGGGTTGGGGTTGAGGTAAGTGCGGGTTCGTGTGGGTCGGAGTGAGAAACAGTCGGTTCTAAACCCGTTGTTCTGTCAAAGTTCGTCAAATGGCGTTCGAACTCAATATTAGAATTAGAATTTATTTCGCCGATAGTATTACCGAAATCTATTTGACAACTGCTCTCAACACCGCCGTGTCTCGGGTCTGGAGCCGCGATGTCAGCCCTCTCCGCCCTCTCCGCATGCAATACATTAACTGACGTTTTGGTCAATTGCTCAGCGATTTGGTCGTTAAGTCTATGGATATCATCGGAGGATTGGGTTTCTCTAATCAGATGCGAATCGATTGCGAGAGTCGTTGCAGTGTTCGGCACAATCTCGGGGTTACTCTGAGTTATGTTTTCGTTTGAATTCCTAATTAGTTGAATGTTTTCATGACTCACTGACTATATAAAACAAACATTTAATAATTAATATGCCAATGCTTATTTATTCTGCGTTCAATCAATCAAAGTACCCTGGGCAGCAAAGCCACCTTTCCCTGATTCGACGTCGACAGTAGACGCAATTGATCTGCAAAATAGTTGAAAAATACAGCCAAAAAGAGGAATATATTTGCTTTCAATTATAAGTCCATTTATAACTCAAAAGTCAATTTCGAAAAAATTAATTTCCGTTCAGAAAAAGCGGTTGAAAAACAAGCGACGAGTTGTCACTTACCGTACAAATAGTACTCATAGTTCTTGTAGCTATAGGTGCCCTCGAAGTCGGTCATGCCGGGCGCCTTCACGTCTTTGCGGAACTTGTCGACGAGTCTCTTCACCATTAATATCTCATTTGCTTTTCCACTTCGGATTTGAAAGCGCTTCAAGTCATGCAGTTCTTCGAATAATTTCCGCTCCAATTGGTATCTAAATAATGGTTTTGTTTTTGTTTTAATAATTTATCGATTTATTTGTGAACTCATGTTTTGAAGTCTATTATCATTAATGAAATGACATTATGTGTGGAATGAGTGTAGACTTACTTTCGCAAACTCTTCTCTATTGTCTGGTATATGATATTCGGATCAATCGATTTATATCCATCGGAATTGTGTCGAACTTTTCGCACTCTTTTCGTTTGCATGTATTTGTTGTTGAGCCGAGAGTCGACTCGCGACCCGATGTGGCCAATGGCTACTCGGCCCACATTGGCCGGCATTGTCTTGAAGTGCAGTTTATGGCCACATCTCGAGTACGAGTGCGGAACTGAGCTCTTATGGCAGTATTCGTTGCAAAACTCGGAATATTCTCTGTTTGGAGAATAACCGCTTCTCTCGATGTGTTCGAGCGGTGATATCGCGTCAGTATTGGAATGGATTTTATCGGTTATTGTGGAATACATTTGCGAATCCGTTCGATCCATGTCCTCAATAACTAGCGCCGAATCGAATATCGATTCTTCACTCGAAAAGTTGGCCAAATTCTGAGTCTCATTCTCCGATTCAAATCGAGTTATCTCTTGATTAGAAATCGCAGTTTTCATTGAATTTGTCGCCAATTCTTGTCGACTATCGAATGACTTATTCAAACTCAGATCACTTGCAGACAAATACGCTTTGCTTTCATTGGATTCCTTGGTTGGTAAATGTTGCTTGCTGCTTTCTTTTACTATGGGTTTGGGCTTTGGCTTATTTAATGTTTTTCCATTGGTTTGTTTGCTATTTTCAATTGTCTTTTGCGTTTTAGCAGGCTTTTTATCATGTTCAATTTTGGCTTTGTCATTAGATGTGGGAATTTTCTTATCTACAGTTTTTTCGTTGATTTTTACACTCTTAGTATTGGCCGGCTTTTCAGGTTTCGTTGCATTTTTGGCCAAAGGCTTAGTTTGAGTTTGAGTTTTAGATTTTGGCTTTTCTTCGACTACTTTGTCACTAATGGTCGCTCTACTCAAGCGCTTCACTTCCAACGCATTGACAGTACTCTGTCGTCTTCGACCAATCGTTTCGGCCTTTGGTTTAGATTCGCTTTTATTTGATTTATCACTTCCGCTGTCAATGTGTTTGACTCTATTGTTGTTGTAATCGTGGGCTAACTGGTCGCCCAAATGGTCGCCCAAGTGGTCGGCCAACTGGTCCCGACTTTCCGAACTAATAACAGTCTTTTCGGAATCACTTTCCCATTGATCGTAGTATTGGTCGTATTCGTCATTTTCCGGCTCTTTATTCGATTGCATTTCACCTGATTTTGCACTCATTTCAGAGTTCTTTCGACTGTTTTGTCTCTCAGACCCGCTATTGATTTGACTCTTCTGTTTAGCACTACTTCCCGACTCTTTGGCTAAACTCAAATCACTTCTAACCGACTCATTGTCGGACTTAACATATGTTACGGAATCGATGTCTTTATTTGCATCACTTCTCGCTTTCTCTTCGATTACAACTAAACTTTGTTTGGCATCACTTCTATCACTATATTCTAGTTTACTATTCGAGACATTTATTTCACCCGATTTTTGAGTGGATTTTTCGTCAACCGTTTCGCTAATTTTACTCATTTTAGCTGAAAATTCTTGTCTCGCCTTAAGTTTCGATGATTTCCTATTATCTGTGTTTTCGTCTTCACTTCTATTCGAGACATCGATTTCATCTGATTTTTGCTCTAATTTTTCCTCCACTTTCTCGACAACAGTTTCGCTAATTTTTTCATTAAATTTATTCAGTTTAGCCGAAAACTCTTGTCTGGCCTTAGCTTTCGATGATCTCCTGTCGTCTGTGTTTTCGCCGTCACTTCGATTCGAAGCATTCATTTCATCAGTTTTTTGCTCTAATTTTTGGTCAACTTTTTCGCTAATTTTCGTCATTTTATCGGAAAATTCTTTTCTCGCCTTAACTTTCGACGACTTTCTATTGTCTGAGTTTTCGGCTTCACTTCTATTATCCGCAGATTTCTTCGTTTTGTCGACCGATTCCTTCTTTGCGGTCACTTTTGAGGCCGACTTTTGCTGCTTTTTGTCGGTTTGTGTTTGACTCGAATCAGTCGCTTCCGCGGACTTCCGACTCGTCTTCTCCTTCTCTTCGGCCGTTTCGCGCATTTTGTCGACTTTCGCCGAAAACTCTTTCCTCGCCTTAACCCTCGCTTTGCTCTTCAGTTCCTGTTTCTCACTTTCACTCATACTTTCGGCCGAATTCTTCGATTTGCGAATAACACCAGACTTTGCAATACTTTTATCCTCTTTTTTCTCCAAACCATCGCTCGATTTAATGTTCGCCGACTTTTGTTGAATCATTTCATCCTTTTTCACAACTTTTGCATTTCTGCTCTCAATCGCTGAAGATTTGTCGGAACCGCTTCTGATTGTATTGTTCGCATCACTAGATTTTATGTCATTTGCATTCATTTTATTTGTTTTATCACTTTTTGCTGATTCTTTGTCATTAGTAGTGGTAATAACTTTGTCTTTGTTTGCACTGGTATTTACACCAATATTAGCACCAGTATTAGCACCAGTATTAGCACCAGTATTAGCACCAGTATTAGCACCAGTATTAGCACCAGTATCTGCAACAGTAGTTGCAGATTGTTTGGATAAAGATGTCGATTCATTTGGTTTGATTTCGGTCGCCTTCGAAGTATCATCATTTGGCCAGACATCCGGTCCATCGTCTTCTTCGTCAATCATATCCTGTCTCTCATTGTAGTACAAATTGTTTTGATTCGAAACCAAATGATTAGAATTGACTTCATTTTGATGTTTCGCCACATTTTTGTTGTCAGAACTCAAATAATTGACAATATCTTTATCGAAACCCCTATTACTAGTCGTGTCTCGTATTTTTAGAACTGTATTGTCTTTGGTTTTGACCACAACTTTCAGGTTATTATCTTCGCTATTGAACACAGACGAAGACGAAGACATGGATGGCGTGTAGACTCGTATAGCTTTCGAGTCTTCATTATCGGACAGAAGTTTGCGTTTCTTCTTGATCTTCTTGAGCGGCGGAACCCGTTTCGAGTGACAAACGGGTGTATTAGTGACGTAGACATTGGTAATGATGGCCTGTTTCAGGTTCGCCGGCCTCTCGTTGAGCGGTGTCTCGAAGTCTCGTCGCGTTTCGAATACATTCTTATAATGACTTCCGTTCTCTATGAGCGACGACGGCGTCGAAGAACTCGTTTCCGCCATTTGCTCGCTATGGGCCACAAGTGTCGGCAGTTTCGGTAATTGGGTTTTTGTCACATCCATAGACTTGGGCTGTGATTGGAGTAAATACTCGGAACTCTCTGTTCGGGTCTTCCAGTCGTCGAAGCTGTCAATAGGACTGCTATTCTCCGGATATAACGCGAAACTATCGACTGGTCTCTGACCGGAAGGACATCTTTGGATAACTGATTTGTTAAGACTTTGACTGATTCTGGCGGCAGGAAGTGCTCCGTGAAGTAGCAAATACTTGGCTACCCCTCTGTACCCTTTTTGAAGGGCCGCGTCTAGTGGTGTAATGAAGTGTCCCTTTAGTTTCATAACAGTGTTAACATCGGCGCCGATATCTATCAATATTTTGCACATTTCTATGTTGTTATTAATGGCCGCGATGTGCAGCGCCGACCGGCCGAACGAATTGGTCGCGTTCACGGCGGCCGGGATTTGCTCCAAAAGCCATTTCACCAATTCTGCCATTTCGTAAATAATTCTATCAAGCTACTATCAATTTATAAAATTTTGCCACTTAAGAATTTTAAACCTAGTTTATTACCTAGCATGTTATTTTTAGCGACATTTATTTTAAATAATTCTTTTTTATACGCAGCAAATGAATAATACTTAGTTAAAAATTGTGATGCGTTTATACTATGTATAGATTTCTGTACTTAAACTGTAATTGTTTTGTTATAAATCGTAATGCCGTATATCCTTTACTCGCATTATAACCAACATTTTAGACTCTAAACAATCTAAAGTATCAAGAATTCTTGGCTCAACTTTTAATTATTTTACTAAATTTAAGTTATATTTTGTCATTTAATCTGTTTTGTTTAAGTTTTAGTTTCAATTATTTAAGAACAAATAAACCCATAATTAAGAGTAAAAACGAGTTTTTCAACCGATAATCGTTAATCTTTTTATATAATAGAAACTGACATTAAATTACTACAACATTAGGCCTAATAATAGCAATTATACCGACATTTTAGTGCCGTAGCTATAAAACTAGTAGTTTAGTTATGGTAGTTATCTTAGTTATGAAAATATATAATTTAGGCATGCTAATACCTTTGCGGCCGGATTTAATAGCTTCATGTAACGGCAGGTCCCCTCTAACATTCCTGAGCCACAAATTAGCACCCTGTTGGCCCAGTATCTTGATGGTCTCGAGCTGACCTCTGGCCGCACCTTCACATAAGACATAACATTTGGTCTAATCTCGAATGGAAACAAATAGCAGTCAAAGCCTAACCACAGTGAGCAGCTGTACGTCCTTTAAAGTCTTGAGCGTTAACATCGGCGCCGGAGTCTATAAGCAGTCGAGTGCAGTCCGCGTGGCCTAAGGTGACCGCATAGAAGAGAGGCGGACACCCGTTGGCGTCCATTAGGTTGATGTCTGCGCCGCACAGCGTAAGCAAAGTCTCGACACAATCTATATGTCCTCTACTGGAAGCGCAATGAAGTGCTAAATATTCACTCAATTATTAGCCATATCTGGGCTTTAAGTGCGTAAAAGGTAACCAATAACTGACCGGTTAGTCCGTCTTTGTCTTTGGACGCGACGCTAGCGCCGGCATTAATGAGGGCTAAGAGAGCGTCTCCACTACCTGAGGAACAATTGGTTTTACTCTCACGTTGTTCTGTGCCGTAGAGTAGGGTTTGCAGTGAAACACAAGGACTGAGTATTACTAATAAGCTTCGAGTGAAGGGTTGAAGTGATTTACAGTAGTAATGACTGAAGCGATGCCTTGATTTGAACTTGGTACAAAAATAGACAGCACTCACCAGCACTGGCCGCCCACAGCAAGGGACTCCTGCCGTCAGCGTCGACACAGTTGACATCGACGTGTGCACATTGGATGAGCCGCTGGAGAAGTGACCTTCCGATGGCGGCGTCGTTGCCAATGCAAATACCGCTGTAAGGACTGCACATCTGCGCCGCGTAGTGTATCGGATGCGCGCCGTTCTGGTCCTGTAGAGCTGGGTTTGCGCCGGACTGCAGATCAGGTTCCAGTGCAATCCAAATGGAATGCTCATTAACTCAAATCAATAATTGTGCATGCATATATTGGTTACAGTGAGCAGTAAGTCGAGGCATTCCAGTTCCCCGCACACCGTCGCCCAGTGCACGGCTGTGTGGCTCTCGTTATCGCAAGCGTTCAGATAATTGGCGTCACTTTTGCCGATCAGATAGCGAGTCATTATCTGATTGCCGCTAATCACACATAAGTGCAAAGCCGTATAGCCGTCGTTGTCCCGCACTGTCAGCTGCGACGGACAGCGATCCAGTATTAGGTCCGCACATAAGGCACTCGAGTGTTCGGAACAGTAGTGAAGAGCAGTTCTGCCGCTTTTGTCCGAAAGACTGGCCAAATACGACCACTTCTTCAGCGTTTCCTTCACTTCATCTATGGATTCGTTTTTAATTGAACTCAAAAGCGATTGAAATCTGTTTTCATTTCCTTTCGATTTCTCTTTTGTTTCCATTTTTTTTTTCTCAAAAAACTAATTACTTTTAACTAATTACTTATTTTTCATAACATTGTATCAAAAAACATATAAAATATTATTAATTCAGTGCATTAAACCTGTCTTGCTAATGTCTTACAAAAAGATGATTAGACTGTATAAACATTTAAAAAAGTTTCAATGTATTTAATTGTTGAATTCCATTCTATTATTACTTTTATGTAAATTTTTGTGTTTTATGTGAACTTTATTATCCGGTATTCGCATTGAGTTGAATATAGAGCCTAATTATCGAAATATAAATATTAATTATTAATTTTGAAATTATGACTAATTATAATTATCAAGAATGTTTTTTATTTGAATATTAAAAAGCCAACTTTTATTGCTTAATATGATAGCAAAAACAATAACAATTGTTTCAAATTATCATAAACACTTCTAGCAAATAGATTAGGAGAAATAATACATATTAATTTGTTTGTTACATGTTATTTGCTTCAACCTAACGCAATAATAATAAAACTAATTTTGCATTGTTTAATTTTTAAATACAGTGCAATATAAAATTGCGTTTAACTGTATCATCATTCAAGATTTAGGTTCTAAATGAAAAATATTTGTTTAATTAGTTTAATATTATCATGCTAATTAATGAAATTGTTCAAAATTCAAAGTTAAATAAATTAATTTAAATAATTTAGATAAGAAAAAATAATATTACTCAAATTACACGCTAAATTATAGCATCTGTTTGTAGTGTTCGGATACCAGACAGAATATACAGTATAGTATAGGATATGAAATTCAAATCACGTTTTGCGCTATAGATTTGGGTCGAGAAGAGCAACGAATTGCACGAAACGATTCAACGATTTGATAGATTGCGAGTCTGGTCTACAGTATTACCCAAATTATATCAATTCTTATTGAGACTAAAGCTAAAGAATTATAAATAATTTTTAGACACAAATAAATGTAATTAAAAGAACGAGTTTTAACTGATTTCATACATAAATTCATTGCAGCTATGAATCACACGGAAGTGAATACAAGTGAAGTAATTCATAAACTAAACCAATATATCAAAGCTTTTTGCAGTCAAATTACTGGCATAGAAATGAACTGTGTAGAGTTGAATAGAGTGCTTATTTAACGATCTGATGTTTTAATCAATAATAATATTGTTTTTATGAATACCTTTCAGTGAAAATGCTACAAATAGTTGTGCTCAATGTGTTATGTATATAAAATAAATTACTCATGGTAGTATTTTAATATAATGTTTAGATAGAATTTAAATATCGATTAATTCTAATTTATCATTCATAATCAGAAAAGCAGGAAATTTTGTTTAATTTTTATGCAAATAATTTACAAACTATTTGCTTTGGCTAGGTCAGCTTTTAGCTATAACTACTGTACATGATAAAATGATGAAGGCTACTTTGCTGATTGCATACTCATGTTTGCAATGTTGCAATCAAATGCATTTATAAGGCCATTGCAAACCATCTGATTTCAATGAAATCTAGATATAATATATTATCCTAGTTTTATTTTATTAGTTAATTCAAGTATCATGTAAAATTTAAACGAAGCTACTGTATACTTTAGTTTAACAAAATATAAAATATAGTGTATAACTTTTAATGACATATAAAAATAGAACTAATTAAATATATAATTATAATGTTAATAATTAATAATTAGCTTATAAATAATCATTAAAAACAATTTTATGGAAAATTATTAATTTATTTTATTTAATAAATTCATAATATTGAAAAATAACTTAAATAAAATGAAACATGTTGTAAACCTAAAACAGTAATATACGCCTTAAATCATACTTTTCCTATACACTTAACTATAAATTCTCGTCATTTATTTATTTATTGATACATTGTAAACTTTAATATAGTAAAACGAATTAAAAGACAACCAATTTAGTTTATTAAAAACAATGTAAATGTCAAACTAAAAATATACTAGTATAGTTAAACTGACAGTTGTTTATAAATTTTATTATCTTTTATTATAACCTTTAACTGACTTAATAAATATTTTAAATATTAAATTCAAATTAATTAGACATGTTTAATTATTGTATCTCTTTTTGAAATATAACCCAAAATTATAACACAATCTAAAGATAAAAAGCGGTGTTATATACAAGTGTTGTCATAGAGATAGCACTGGATTTTGAATACAATTTCTTTTCGCAATCAAAACTATTTTTTCAAAATAGAATTTTACGTAACTTTTTCGAGTAAAGGAATTCGACTAAAAATTCACCCAGTTTATTAGGGTTTAGAATTTTTAAACGTTTAAAAACAACTGAATTTGACTTACTTTATATAACCGAAAAGTTCAATAACTGTGTCAATCGGTTCCGCAGTTATGTATTGTTCGTATTAAACATAATCTGTTGTTTCGAGTTATGGATCGCGTATTGAGTTATTGAAAATTTTTTTGAATTAGTTTTAAACGCTTTGATTGACATAATTTGATTGGAAAACCACACCCAAAGAGTTGATTGTATTTATTGATATTTTTGCAAAACTGGTTAAAATTTAGAAAACAATTAATAGAAACAATTCAACAATTCGTAAAAAGTTGCGATTAGTTGTGTCGCACAAACAGTATATTCATTGCAATTATTCTGTTGTCGGTATTATAGAGCGCTTCGTCTGAATTAGAATTTCTAACTGTTTTTCATTTCCCAAATGTTTTGTAGTTTTGACGCTTGCGTTCACTTTTACATTATTATCGATTAGACCTAATTTCGATGGCATTCCTCAAATTATCAAACGATAAAATAACATGCACAAAACATTTCAATTTCATATTCAATATTTATTCTTTATTTATAACATTTCCAATAATAACCAATCAATTCGTTTATTATATTAATATAAATTAAAATATTCTATATATACGAAAATATAATCATATAATTCTAATTTTTTTATATAATTTAACAACATAAAATATATTTTAAATATAGTTTTATTATAACTTTTTTTTAAACTGTTGAAATTAAATTTTAAAATTATAACTATTTTTTTGTTACTACTAGAAAATAATAATAAAATTAAATAAAAATGTCACGCAACAATTAAAAAGACCTGTTAACTTTATAACGACTTAGACCAATTAATTATAAACACACTTATTAATTGTGTTTTTATTAATACATATAAAATTTAATATTTAAAAAATAACAAAAATGTAAATATAATAATGAAAATATTTTTATATTACATCAATTATTTTATATAATTTAATATAAAAACATGATATATTAAAATATATATTTTAATAATACATTTTATACAATATAATAACAAGATATTATGCTATAAATAATTTAATTATTATAAATATGTTAAATAAAATTTTGCAAACATTCTTTTAAAATTAGCTCTAGCATCGCTTAATTTAATATTCGCATTAGCTTTACCCAGTTAGTTCTTATGAATACTTCGACGCATAGCTGCATGGGTTCGGTAAAGCATTTTTACTCAATCATAGACTTGAGTAACGATAGACTTAATGTCTTCTCTATTTGATGACTAAAACTGTGTTTCGAGTAAATCTTGTCTTTGATTCGCAGATTATATAAATTAAAAATCATGTATACACTATACAGTATACAATTTTACTTACAATATAAATGTACAGTATAAAGTAAACTCAGAAAAATTGTTTAAAATATACTTGCAAAACGTATTGTTTAATTAAAGTGATTTAAAAAAATATATATTTATTTAACAAGCAATTTATGTCTATAATATTGAAAGTTTAATCGTTCAAATTATCGTTACGTCTAAACTATCACAGATATTTGCACAGTTTAAATTTGCGACAGTAAATGTTGTAAACCTAATTATTAATCGCAAGAGAGTTTCAAATAAAAAAAGAGAGACAATCAATGAACGAAATTAAAATAATATGTAATTGAAATGGAATGTAAATGAATTTGTATAAAGAGATAATTGGTTTTTCGAGCGATATAAAGTTATTTCATGTTAGAAAATATACAGAATATTCTGCAAAAAAAATAAAGTTTTGTAGAGAAAGCGACAAAAGCCTTATCGACGCGAGAGTACGCGTGCGCTCTCTCTAGCGATAGACACGAGTTGTGCGAAGATTTAAATCTTTTTGTTTTGATTTGCGATTCACAGCTGACATGAGTTTCTTAATTAATAAAGAGTTTTATGTAATTTAGTCAATAAAATCAAATTTAATTTTAAATTAAGTGATTGTTTTACACGTCTATGGATACACCACAAGAGATGAGACGGTATTTGGCGATTATTTTTCACTAATAATTGAGTTACGAATTGATTGCTTTCGCGCTTTGCGTTCACACAATAACATTGCCATAGCATTCAAAAGTAGGCAAAAGCATACGTCCAAACTGATGAGACGGACCCTTAACTTAGTACAGTAGAAGCCATAAAGTAAGGGTCCGTCTCATCAGTTTGGACGTATGCTTTTGCCTTCTTCTGAATGCTATGAACATTGCGTTTTCATCAATTTGATCATTATATAGCAATTTTATTCTGCTTTTACACTGATTTTTATGCATTGATTATAGATTTTAGTTTATTTTGCTTTTATTCAAAAACTTTTTTTGATGGAGAATATATTGAAAAGTATATACAAATGTGTTATAAGAGTCGACCAAATAATTAGTGGTTTGAGTGAAAATAATTGTGAATTTAGTGAAAACTTTCGGCAATTTTGTGTCAAAACAACGATTGCCAGCAATGAGTGTCTCGACTACTGCCGACTGTTCGGCCCGAAGACCAACACATCTTTGGCCACAATTGTCGACAACTATTTGTGCCGTTATTTTAGTTCGAATTATAAGACAAACGAAGAATGGATTTCGAGAACCGATTCAATTGAATATCTTCGGAGAAATGAACAGAATTTCCAAACTTTGTATTCAATACTCAATGAATCGCTTTTTGAGTACATTTTAGGCAAATGTTTGTTCTTCGAAGAGATTGGTTTCAATTGCTTTCGACAAACGCTCGGCTTTTCCGTCACTAATAATGTCTGGAATTATACGAAACTAATTAAAAACGAAACAATCGATTCCCGAAACGACAGACATTTGAGTCGCAAAAACCACAAAACTATTCAATCGATTCAAACACTTCTGAACAGTTGTGCCAATACTGATGAGACGGATAGAGTGAATGCAAATCCAAATTCTGTTACAACTCTGGAATCAAATGATAAGAATTGCGAAAAAGTTGCTAAAAGTTGCGCTAAAAGAGCGAAAAGCGATATAATATTCCGGAAATCGATTCTATATTCTCGTCAATCGAGCGGTCGATTGAATAAATCGTTTATTTTGGAGACACAGTGTCTGCAAACCAATCAGTTGTTCCAACATTTGTTCACTTCTTCGCAGAGGAAACAGTTGACGACAACCGCGAAAATGAATTTATGGCCTCTTTTGCAGCAAATAATCGTTGGACACAAGAAGTGCCGATTCGACAAACTTCTCGACAAATACTGTCCAATCGATTCGGGATTCTTTGACCGAAACGAATACCAACTCCGGATTGCTTTGGACTTATATACGACTCATAAGCAGATAATTCAATACATTTATGCAATCATTTACTTCGTATTCCCGACACAACTATTCGGCACTAAATCTAATTTCAATCTATTCTTCAATAATATCAAACTTTTAGTCACTTGTGGTTTGAATACAGTTTTGTATTTCTCGGACATTAAACGCGGCATTCAGTGGAAGGAATGCGAATGGTTTGCAGAGTTGGCCGAAACGGGCGGTGCGGACGCGATCAGCGATGCACTCATTCGGTGGTCAACGCAATACATACTAACGATACTGAAGTCGAAGTTCTATATCACCGAAACGGCGAACAATAAATTGCAATTATTTTACTATCGGTTCGACTTATGGCAGAAAATGCAATCGAAAGCCATTTCCGAATTAATTAATCGAAAACATTTCGAACGAATCGATTCAATCGAAAAGCAGAATCTTATGCCAAATGATTCGTCAAAACTGTTGAGTTTGTCTTCATTTCGATTTGTGCCGAAATCGAGTGATTTTCGACTAATAAATCGCTTAAAGACTAACCGATTGTCCGATTCTAAGCGTATGTTGTCTTTACTTCAGTTGACTTTAATTATTCTGAAGAAATTGCGAACATTTTCGTCCAATTATTTGCCGAATATTCGTCAATATATTCATAAAAAGTTCATTGAATTCGCGTCAATGAGAAGCGCGAAGACCATCGATAAGCTCTACTTCATTAGAGCCGATATCGCCGACTGTTATCCATCGATAAGTCAGTCGAAGTTATTCGAAATGATTGAACGATTGCTCGAATCGATTACTTTCGACAATAAGATAACAATCAAAGAATTCGATTATGTGATCAAAGGCCACAATAAGCTGTTTCTGAAACACATCCGATATGTCGTCGACTCGACTGACGCGAAATCATTGGCAGAAATCGCAATCGAAAACAATATTAAACTTCAAAATTGTATTTTGGTTTCGAAGCCGTACTCGAAGTCCTATCAAAGCCAACAAATCAAAGATCTGATCCAAACCTATATTTTCAAAGCAATCATCAAAACCGGAAAGAATTCGTTCTATCGGATGGGGTCCGGCATAAGACAGGGCGGGATGTTGTCGAGCGAACTCTGTTCCATATATATCGAATCGCTTGTCGGCCACTACTTCGACGACTTCGGTCGTCTGGCGCCCGAACTCCGTGTCACTCAAGCGGACGATTTCCTGTTCATAACGCCGTCACTAAAGAGGGCCAAAGCTATTGTCAGTATAATGTCGAAGGGATTCGAAGAATACAACTTAGAAATCAATCTTGATAAATTGAAGACAAACTTCGATGTAGCCGCTGCTGATTGCAATGTATATTTTTTCGGACATCGATTCGATTTGGAAACTCTTAGTGTTTGCGCCGATTATAGCACATATTGCGAGCAAAACATATCGAATGCATTCAATTGTAATCCAAATTACTCTTTAAAACACATTCTTCTGATTATTTTAAGTGAGTTTTTAAACCATTCCATTCTTCTGCGCAATTGTACATTGTATTCTAATTGATTTGCCTATTTGTAGGACAAGTATCCCTTCAAACCTCATCGATAATATTGGACTCAAATGTAAACGACGTTCGAGTCGTCGCCCGAAATATCTTCGAAAGAATTCTTTTGCAATCGATTCGATTGTCGGCTTTTCTAAGGCTTTCCCCGAAATGGAAATCAAAGCAAAACTTTAAATTCGTATTGAAATTCACGCAAAGTATAGCGAAACGAATGTACAAATTGGGCAAAAAGTGGAATGACTTGAATCTGATTCGATTCGGACTGACGTTCGAAGAGATC
This sequence comes from Metabelba pulverosa, assembly GCA_034697605.1. Taxonomy (NCBI): domain Eukaryota; kingdom Metazoa; phylum Arthropoda; class Arachnida; order Sarcoptiformes; family Damaeidae; genus Metabelba; species Metabelba pulverosa. The sequence continues at coordinate 21,532 of JAQIXC010000240.1, read as the reverse complement.
GAATGGATTGCCGTCAGCGCTGTCTTAAGTCAATGGACTTTCGGTAGAGTTTCGAATCGAGTGATCGAAAGAAATGCGTTGAAACGACTTAAACATACCGTTGACAACAAGTGTGTAAAGCAATCGAATCGAGTCTTAAATAATTGTTTCGATTTTATTCCAAATAATCGCTTAATTTCACCGTTTAATCAAATTTTAATAAATTAGAGAATAATTGATACGAAATAAAAGAATTAAAAAGCTTTCGATTAATTAAATGCCGAAATCGTGTGATTAGGCCATTGCACTCAAACACATGAAAGCGACGCCTCTTTCGTAGAAACTGTAGGCGTTTTGGTTGTCTCCCAACTCGAGGTCGACCGAAAAGAGGAGTTCGGCGCGCGTCGAGTTCAGGTACACCGGGAGAGTCACCTTCTTTTTGTTCGACTCTTTCGACTCCGAAGTCGCTCTGAAATGATTGAAACAAAGGTTTGAATCGATTTACAGGAAAGCGAAACCAAAATCATTACCGAATCCAACGAAGAGATGTCAACGAAAGGTCAGTGAATATCGTCGACGAGAGATAGAGCTTATTATTGCGGGTCTGCGCGCCCTGTAGTTTAAGGCCCGTCACTCCGAACGTCCCGTCGTCCGCATCGATCTGTTTGTCCGAATCCGCGATCAGCACTTCGAGCATCAGTTCCTCGAGAGACCAGCCGTTCGCCTGAGCGACGAACTGTCGGGTGGCTGTGATGTAGGCCTCGGGGTTGAAGAGTCCGCCCAACCAGACGTTCAGGTTCTGCGTCGACACCAAAAGCGGTTAGTTTTCGACTCAATGTCTCATATATTTAGCGCCAAAACAAACCTTTAGATTAGGACACGAAGTCGACGACACTTTCTGCAGTTGTTTGACGCGATCGGTGAAGTCGGTCACCCATTGGATGACAGTACAGGTCTGCGGAACTGTGTATTTGCGCCAATGGGTGGGAATCATACCCTTGGCCAGGCAGGCGATGATCTCTCGGTGATGATTGGTCTGCTTCTTCTCGCCCTTACAGATGAGCTGCACGTCCTCTAAGTCATGTCTGACCACATGAAGCAGTTTTGAGGCCATATTGACTTCGCGCTCGAAGTACCGATAGAGCGGTTCCTTAATGTTGTCGGAAGTCCTCTTCATTGTCTGCAAATTGTTTGGTACGACTCGAAGCCAAGTGCTCGCGGAGTTGAGTAGTGTTCGCATCCACGCGGGTCTGCCATCGGAGGAATGGCGCTTAGCTTTGACGCCCTCCTGAGTGGTGGTCGTGAGTAAGTCGTCGTCGTCTTCGAGGAGTTGGAGTTTAAGGAGTTTTGCGATCAGATCTGTCCCCGAATTAGTCAAAAGCACGTTCTCGGCGTTGTTCGGCAGCCCTAACCACGAGGGCGTCTGTCGGTCCGGAAGCGTTTCCACCCAATTGAGGAACTGGTCTCTGCGTAGTATTCCCTCGGGTATAGTGATGGCGTTCTTTCCGTCTTCCGTTCCCTCGACGCCCGACACGAGAGCGAACTCCGGATCGAAACTTCTTGCAGTGAATAACTTGTTGAGGAATGACGTCAACAATCTCTGGTCGAAGTCGTTGTCGATTTTGCCGCCGTATATGCATTGGCCGAAGAGAATGCCGATCGCATCCCAGGGCACCTTCTCGGGCGGCAGGTTAGTCCTTCCCATCGCCACCGTATCGATCCACGTGTCCAGCGTATCGCAGGCCACCCGAAGGTCCGACTCATTGAACTCATAGCGCTTAGACCAGCCGAGCGGACAGTAGCGGAGCCTCTCCTGAACGATCGCGTGGAACCACGACAGCAAGAAGTAGAGCCGCGAGCGCTCGTTCGGCGCTCTCATCATTCGCGAGGCCGGGATTGTGTTGAAAGTGCGCAACAGATTGGCTCTGATTCCCGGCGGCGGTTCGAAGACGAATATTCTTCCGGCTCTCAGCAGATTCACCGGTACTTTCGGGTGGATTTCAAGCGTAAGGAACAGTCGGAAAGTCGGGTGCGATTGCAAAGTATGCAACTTCTTCTCGAGTTGAATGAGCCATTGCGGCGCCAAATGCACGTTCTTAAGCAAAACCCATTTCCCGCTCTTGGAGGCCGAATTGATCACCTTCTCGGCCTGACTGAAGCCCTCAGCCGATCCGATCGCTATTGAAGTAATCGTTTTGTTCGATTCGGCCGCGAGATCGTCGACCCGACCGCTGGCGTCATAGCCGGGAACCGAACACATGAGGATCGGAGTCGAGGCCTTCACTTCTTTCTCGATAATTGCGCCCAAATTGAGCTCCGCTTCGGCGGCCGGCAAGAAGTCGGCGCCGAGAATGGTGTTGATCACCTGATTGGCCATTGCTATCACTCGGTCGGGTCTGAACGCCTGGATCACTAGCAGCTGATGCATAGCTGTGCCGATAGGTGTGAGTTGTTTGGACTCTTCCCACAGTTGGGGTACCTGTGCTTCGGGAGAACTGCTTTGAACCCATTCGTTGAAGTCATTCAATGCATTGATCTTTTCCTGAAGTCTCTTAAATGAGACCAGTTTTGAGAGAGCGGTCGCGCCTTCCAGTTGATCCGATTTGAGGCCTCCCACGTGAATCGTCGGCTGACCCGGAAGTATGCCCTCCCGGCCCCGCATCAGGTGATCGAACTCGAGCTCGAAATTCAATTCACTTTAGGAATTAATTTTAAAGATATTTAGTCAACTGTTGGGTTGGAATTGATTGGAAGACATACCTCGAGAAGACTCTCAAATAGATTTTGCATAAGAGGAGAGCGAAGACCAACCAGTCCTCGTGGATCATACCTCTGGTGACCCGCTGGTAGACCATCTGTTCGGACAAATAGTGTTTAGTTTAAAATAAGTTAGTTATGGAACAGTCGTTGAGAACTGACCTCAAAGAGAGTGTGAGTTATGGCTGAGAGTCGAGCGTTCGGTTCAGTCATGTTCTTCAGTAACGGATTGTTTGTCAATACGTCGTTATAAATGTCCACAAAGAAGTGCAAAGAGTACTGATAGAGGAAGTGGACCTGATTTAGGCCCTCGAGAGTGAAGTAAATCGAACTGCAGGCCTGGGAGAGCGGCATATACTGCTGCGAAACGGCGTCCACTTCGGCCATCACTTTGTCGGTCTCCTCGACCTTCTTCGAGATGTCCGCCGCGTCGTTCTTCAGCTTCTCGAGAGTACTGATGATAGAGTCGTCGTCTAATATCCGGCCCTTCGCGTCGTTGAGCGCCTGGAGAAGCGACTTCTCGAGCTGCCGGAGCTTAACGTGAAACTCTCCCTGAAGTTTAAGCAGATCCGAGCGCTTCTCGTCGATGTCTGGCCGCTCGACCTTCAGGACTTGATTGAGACACTGGCACTGAAGGCTACTTCGGGTGACCGTGAAGTTGACGAAAGTAACGCGCGAACAGATGTCCGGCGGGAACTCGACCGTCGGGTCGCGAGTGGACAGGAAGATGCAGAACGAGGGCGAGAGGTCGATGTCCTGATCGCCTAAAGTGATGAGAACTCTTCCGCCGGTTTTGCGAACTTCGCGATTGAGCACTGGATTCAGAATCGGGTCATAGCTCTCGACGTCCTGAACGAGAAGAGGATTTCCGAAGCGAAGAGCGCTCTCGAGGTTCTTGCGGAACGAGTCGTCTAAGAAACTGGTTTTCGTGATTCGTTTGCTCTCGTATTCACTCAACAGGAATCGCGTCGCCTGTCCGGACGGGTCGATAATAAGCGGATATCTATTGAATCGCTTTAACATAATTGCGTTTTCAGTGCACAAGTCGTCGGTCGGAAGTGAGTTCGCCTGCCATCGGAGCCGCTCGTCCGCACTCGACAGATACTCAGTTCGCGCCAAATCGGGTCTGAACTGAATGTTCACTTGTTGTAGATGAGAGCACCAGCTGTTGAAGAGGCTCTGTCTGTACTGTTGGTCGAAATAGCCGGCGTAGGCCAGGAATGCGGACGACAAGAGCACATCGCCGGCAATGGTTTGCATTTGACTTTTGAATGTTTCGCTCGACTGCTCCCAACGTTCCCTTTCGTTGCTGAGGCTCTTGAGTAACGCAATACTGCGGTCGACCTTCGACTGGACGGACGCCAAGTCGGCTTTGATGGCCTGCGCCTGACTCACGAGGTTAGCGTACTCTTCCTTATAGGAGGCGATACTCCGCTCCAACTGAACGATCATTGAGTCGGTCTCTACGGCCTTGTCTTTGTTGATCTGCGCCTCCGCTTCCAGACTATTCAGTTCATTCCTCAGCGGTTCGATTTTGTTCAGCATATCCGCGTAATTCACCTGAGCTATGGCCCACTTGACCAGTGGTCCGCACGCGAGACTGGCCCGGTTCACCTTCTCGAAGTTGTAGTCCGGGTTATTCAGGTATTTCGTTATCATCTTCTGCCGAATGTCGTCACTAAACCCAATCCAAGCAAACAATTAGTGCTTTAATCCAATCGACAGACTATTGGCTAATAATCAATGATTGAAGAGAACAGAACCGAACAAATCAAACGAAATCAAAGACAAAGACATCAATCGAATCAAACATCGGATTCAATGGCGAAAACCGATACAAGTCTTACGATATATAGTCTGCAGAAAAACTGATTATATTTGAGATAAAGTTCTCTCGAATAATGACACTTCGGATGAGCTTCCAGTCATTGCAGGGCTCGTCCAGAAGGAGACAAATCGATTCGAGACAGATCTTGACCGGAAGTGGAGGGTTACTCATAGACCGCACTTCGACTAAATGCTGGCGTTTTATCGCTTTGACGGCTATATTGAAAGGAAATCAAGAAAACAGTTCTTACGATATGTCGTCGGTTTGGAAGTTAACAATAGTTGAGATGAAGTTATCGCGCATTAGGACCGAACGGATCACTTTCCACTCAGTGGTAAACTCTCCCAACAAAAGACAAATGGATTCGAGGGCTAACTTAACAGCTGGCGGCGGGTTTGTCATTGACCTGACCTCTACTAAGTTCTGTTTCTTAATGGATTGGACGGCTGCAAAGGAATCGAATAATCGGTAAATCATAACAAAATCATAACTTAATTAAAACAAAATTAAATTATAATTAAATTGAAATAAAAGCAAATTTAAAATCAAATCGTAATTCAAAGGAAAATAAGAAATGCATTGAATCGGAAATAAAGCGAATGAAAGGCCAGAGAATGAGCGAAGAGAGCGAAGAGGAAGCTATTGGTGCGGTCTATGAAGCGCCTGAAAGCAGTTAATCGTGAAGTCTCTACGGTTTAGCTGTGAGTGTCAGTTGTCAAGTGTTTAGCCGATTAGTCAAACCTTGTTGTGCGTCCTCTACGGCCGGCTTTACTTTAGCCAAGTCTGCCATCACGTCATTGGTCTTCTCAGCGATCGAAGCCTCTTGTTTCTGGACATCGGATCAGATGAGCAGATAAGTGGTTAATTAATATTACGATTCAAATTCAAAACAATTATCTTTTCAATACCTTAAGCATTAGCTGTATTTCCTGCGACTTAACCTTCCGGCGCTCGGCCTCCTGTTGGTCTTTCAACATCTCCCGGAGCTTCGCATTCGCCGCCTGATTCTTGGCCTCCAATTCGTTGCTCTTCGAGGCCAACGACTTCTGCAGTTCCTCCACCTGTTCGACAGTCTCGCGAATCTTCGAGAGGCCGACATTCAGGTGCAGCTGTTCGTCCTCGAGTTCGGAGCACTTCTCGTAGTAGAGCTTCACGTAATGGTTAATGAAGTCGAGGTAATGGCGCGGAGTTATAGTCGTCACTCGACCGCCGCGTTTCAGGAGCCGTTCGTTCGCGTGATGTAGGGTTTGGTGGATATACACGAAAGCGTTGATTACGGCGTCCCTATGCGTCGGGTTCTTCGAGAAGCCGGGGAAAGCCGACGGGAAATAACTGGGCGCTACGTATTTGGTGTTATCGATGTCGAGCTTCGACGTGAACTCTCGGCCCACTTGGAAGAGCGCTTCGTTAGTCCAGTCGCCGAACCAGTTGAGGACACAGCGGTTGAAGAGGGCGGGAGAGGTGGCCGCGCGGTCTTTGAGGCCCTCCGACGACGGGTTCATTGTGAAGACGACGTGAAGATTCTTAATCACCTGATGAGTGAACCATTTGTACAGTTCCTCATTCGAGTCCAACATTAGGCCCTCCCGTTGTGACGCGTCTTTGATTTGCGTCATAAGAGTCGTGAATTCGTCGCCTTCGAAGAGGCCGGGCACCTCGCCGTTGGCCAGTAAGGTGTTCATCCGCTCCAGGAATCCCGAGTCCATCACATTCGACTCGTCTAAGATGAAGCAAATCTTCTCGTCCTTACAGCCGGACCTACGCAGCACTTGACGCAAGTCTTCGTCGAAATCCGCGGCCGAGTACTTGTTGTGGACTTTAATCTGAAAGATGGACAACCCGTTCATCCACGCGACGAACCGGGAGAGCGTCGTCTTGCCGGCGCCGCTCACTCCGATCAGGAGGACGTGTCCCTGCGGTTGGCGGAAGATTCGGTCGATTCTCAGCACGTGATCCAACACTTCGTTGAACAGAACCAATGAGACGTCGAGTTCTTCTTCGTAGAAGACTTTGAGTCGCGCTTTAGAGAACTCCCGCAACACTTCCCGATCGACGGGAATGTAGTCTTTCGACAACCAATTGCTGTAGAGAATGGGTCGACAGAGAGCTGACTGTCGATCGATGTTCGGGAAGTGCTTGAGTGCAATCAGGTCCACGTGTTCGTCCGTCCAAATGCGTTCGGCGTCTTCGACCAGTCGGTCCTGGAATAGACGGAGCGCTTCGTGAGCCCACAATCGCACCAAACCCTCGACTGTCAGCGTCTCGAGCGGTCGGATCGCTTCGACGATTCCTCGCACCCAACGCGTCAGTTCTCGCGGTGAGTAGACATAGTGCGGTTGCATGTCTTGAGTGAACCGCTCCTGAGATATCAGATAGAACTCAACCATTGCTGCCGTAAGCGGTTCGGCATAGGCTCTGAGCGCCGGCACTATTCTCAACATTGCTCTGTTGAATGTGCCGTAAATCTGCTTAAGGGATGTCTCGCCCGGATAGTCGACGTATATGACGGGCACATGACGTAAGAAGCGGTGAGACAGAGGCTTACGGCCCGGATCTGTGGGTGGATTACACGCTCCGACGAATTGGATTCTCTCCAACCGAACCCACGTCTGGTCAGTCGTGCGGTAAAAGCCGCCGCATTCGACGAGTTGTCTTAAGAACGAAATGACGCGAATAGTGCCGTATTTGTCCACTTGTGGTAAATTGATTTCATCGCAGAACAGGATCAGCCACTTCCCGATCTGTATGGGCGATAAGACCACTCCATTCGGCGTCTTCTTGTACTCGCAGTAGTGGTCGAACGTCTTGAGCAATAACTCGGGAGTCGTGGCGCTCGAGAAGTTGAGTCCAACCACTTCCATGTCCGGCAGTGAACGCAATGAACTGAAAAGAGTCATTGTTTTGCCGGAACCGGGAGGACCGCAGAGGACGAGTGGTTTGTGTTCTGCGAGCCATGTGTTGAGTAGCGACTCGTGTCTCACTGTATCGACTGTAGGCACGACGACGTCAGGTGCGGCCACTTTATGGGTCTCGACCTCAATCTGCGGCACTTTGTTCTGCCAGAGAGACCACTCGCCGTTTGAGGTCACCTCGTAGTCGATGAGAGGGATGGTTGGGTTGGGCGGCGGCAGCGGAATGGTAGTCACGTTTCGAACGAAGTCACCCAAATCGGAGCGCACTTTGAGTTTGGCGTCGCCGGCGAACGACCACAAGAGGCCGTAGACGAGAGAGCGGGGAATGTAGCGCTCGAGGACGTCGTGTTGCATCGGGAAGTCCGGGTGGTTGTGGTTGTAGGTCAAGATGTTCCGACACGACTGGTTCAACATCGAGAACAAACTGCTCAGCGCTCGCAGTCGAGTGAAGTCCATAATGTGCTCCTGTTTTGACGCGAACTCCAGTGACCGCACGACCAGACCGTCAGACGTGAAGTACTGCTGAAGAATGTTCGCGAAGTCCTGTTGCGTCTGAAGGCCCGGATGTGATGAATCGGATTGGTTGACATCGCTATCGGTGCGCTTCTTCTTGGTTCCATAGGTGGGAAAGTCGTCTTCGGTGTCCTCTAACGCGATGTTTCGCAATCGGGAGAAAAAGTTCTCGAAAATCATTTCAGTGGACAATACGTCTTCGCTGAACCAAATCATTCCACAACGAGAAACAGTGGCCAGAGTTGCGAACTTCAGATCTTGTACTTCAAACATAATTCGGACGTTCGGCGGAATACTCAAGCGTTCGCCGTTCGGGAGAGTCAGCAGTTTGTTGTCGTCGAGAACGCTGTTGAGGTTCTCAACCCACTCGGGGTCGACATCGCCGTCGAAGATAATCCATTGCCTTTTGTTGATCTCTCCCCTCACGTTGTCTATGATTTTGCGCAGAATATGTGTGAAGAGGCCGTCCGTCCACTCGCGAGTGTTCGGGTCGAGTGTCCCGTAAAGCGCTTCTTTCGAAATGGCTTTCGGGTCTATCACGTGAGCGATGCCCTCAACGCCTTCGTAGCGCTCAAGCGATCGGAGGAGGACCCGCCAGGCCGTCGATTTGCCGCTTCCACTCGGGCCGACCATCATAAGGCCGTGATTCAACTGCGAGATCTGGTAGAGTTGGAGCACTTTAGCCATCCATGAGCTGGCGTTGTGGTCCTCGTTGTCGGTCTCCTCCTCGTAGTCACAGACCAAATACATTTCGCGACAGACTTTCATAATCTCGTCCTTCAGGCCCTTCATCTCGGCTCTGGTGTATTTGATTCCGGGGAACACATCCGACAGCAGTGAGAACAGCAGCGGAATGTCTTCGGCCACCAGTTTCGGAACCATAGTCTCGCAGACGCTTTGGATGAGAATCTCCTGTTCCGGCAGCTGTTCCGCAATGAGCGCCTCATTTATTTTGTCGCCCTCTCCCCTCTCGCGCATGTCTTCTTTGATCTTCTGGATCCGATCTCTTTTGATGTTACCGGCGCTGACCAGAACACTCTTGAGGGCTCGCAGACCGAAGTCGTAATGCGATTGATTGGACAGCTGTTCGTCACAGAGTTTAAAGAACGGGACTATCTTTGTGGCCAACTTTTCGGCCGTTCGGAAGCCCTGCGAGAAGAGCATCACTTCGGCGATCAGTTGTCGGTCGGGTTTATTCATAGCCAACGATCGGAACAGCTTCTTGAGATTGTCGGGAAGGTTGGATCGGCCCGCGTAGCCCGGGTTCATAGTTATGAATATCGCCATATCTGCGTTCAGTCGGACTGTCTTCCCGATCAACTCGACGGTCAGGTCAACCGACGCCTTGTTCTGGAGGTTCTTCAGCGTCTCCTGAATCATCTGAATCTGTTGCGAGACTGCGCTCAACATCCGCTCCTCGAGTCGGTTGAACTCATCAAAGCAACCCCAGGCCCCGACCTGACACAGGCCTACGAATATACGGCCCATCGCTTGGAAGTCAAACGTTTCGTCGCAATTGAAGACCAGAACAAATCGGCCCAATTGGTTGCCGAGGGCTTTGACGGATTCGGTTTTGCCGGTGCCGGCCGGGCCAAAGGGGGAGCCGCCGAGCCGGGCCTCGAGCGCCTGAGTCATCGTGAGATAGCAGCGGTCGGTGAGCGGCGTCTGAACGAGTTTGTCCTGAACTCCCAAATACTCGAAGCCGTAGTTGAACTTCGCGTTCGCCATATGAATGGACAGCTGCTGAAGAACATCGCTCTGTCGCGGGTCGAAGTAGAAGCGCATTTGACACAACCAGTCGAACGACTTGGGCGAACACACGTTGTTTTTGATGAGCGCTCGGGTCACGTCGCGCTTGTGCACGAATTCGGTGATCAAGTGCTCCAACTTCTTGCGGCGCAGCGGCGGCTGTTCCTGAAGCACCGAATCGGCCAACACATTGAGCGTCAGTTCAACCGATTGTAAGACGTTTTCGAGTAATTGAGACGTTTTCTGGTTTTGACTTTGGATTTGCGAAAGAGTGTTCTCAACGAACTCCGACCACGAGATCTGCGCCGCGAGTGTTATGATCTGCGACTGGAAGCTGTCCAACCATTCGACGAACTTTTCCATTTCGATGTTCCCGCTCTTGAAGGGCGCGATGTCGGCGACGGCCGCCGCCAACAGCTTTCCCAGAGTTATACGCATTTCGCGCTCGAGAAGAGTCAGCCATTCGTTGATCTTCGGATGTTCGACGATAGAGATGGGGCTGAAGAAGCGAACCTCTTCGCCCTCTTTCGAACAGAGGCCGTGCACTTGCGTGTAGTCTTCGTTGAGGATTATCGACGAGACTCCGGCAAACATTTTCTTGAAGTGCTTCTGAAGTCGAGGAATGTTTTTACTGTTTCCGATGATTTCGAGCAGATCCTCGTCGCCGACGAAGTAGAATCGGGGAAAGGATGAGCGCTCGCGCTCGAGGTATTCGCCCAAAGCTTTTTGGATTTTGCCCAACAGGTCGGCCAGGCGTTCGAGTGAGCGCTGGACACCCGGTATGTTCAGCACATCCATAACCATTGGACTTTTGGACACTTTCTTCATTAGCGTCAAGAACTCGGAACTAATGCTCTGAAAGCGCGACGTCTCGACCGGAAGTAAGGCCTGAATGTCGGAACTGCCGCTGAAGATGCCCTCCAAGTAGACCCAACGGCGCTGGACATCGATCCAGACGTCGAAGAGGGCGTTGATGCGGTTGAGCTTCTCCTCCCACGACAGGGCGTCCTCTTCGAACTCCTTATAATACGGCGAGAGTTTCATAGCTGTAATCGAATTGATGTGTTCTTTCACTTTGTTGAAGAGGTCGTCCCAACCCCTGATTATGCGGCACTTGTTCTGGTAGTTCACTAAATCCAGTTCATACGTCTGCCAGGCCTCGCGCACCTGCTTCAGGAACTCCTCGAGGGCCATCTCTCCCTGGGCGACGAGTATGATGTCTTTGACGATCACTTCGTTTCGCTGCAGATCGACGTCCCAGACCTGACCTAACGTCAGATCCGAGACAACCCACCGGACGTTCAACTGTCGGGTCAGTTGCCTCCAGTGCCGCTCTTTCAGTGCATCCGACTTCAGCTCAATTATCAACATATTTGCCTTCGTGTAGGACTGGAGCACTCGTTTCACGAAGTCATACGACGCGTACTGTCGGAGTCGCGCCGGCATATCCTTCAGTTGACTCATGAGTCCATCCAATTGCTGTCTGAGCTTTCGGGGCTGAACTGAAAGCCACGGCAACTCTTTCAACAAATCGATTTGTTCCCAAACCTTCGACAACTCAGTCCACACGCCCTTCAAGTCCTGGAGCTCCTCGAGCGCCACCTGAAGCTTCTCGTCGCTGGCGCTGACGGGCGCCAAACCCGGTTCGAGTAGTTCGAGCGCTTCCTTCGCCCGAAGAACGTTATCTCTGTCTTCCCTCAAGTGATTGAATTTTGTCTCAAAAATGGTCAGTCGATTGAGCGCTTCTTTGGGAACAGTCGAGCCCTCGACCGGCTTTCCTCTCTCCCACTCATTAAGAAAGTCGAGAGTCCGCGACTCAACCGACTTGTCTTCGGCGACGATCTTCACCTGAAGACTGGAGACCTGCTGTTGAATCGACGCGTCTTTGCGTTTCATAATCTCATTGAAAGCACTCCATTCGCCCTCAATGTTGTCGACGTGAAGCCAGTTGTTCGGGAATTGGAAGCGCTGTCTCTCGAGGATGCGTTGGCCCTCTTTGTAGGTCTCGACCTGCTTCTCCCACTGCCGGGTCTTGTTCTTCAGCGACTGCACGTATGTGATGAAAGTGACTGCCTCTCGAGTGTTGGCCGTGTCGATGGAGTGCTGTTCCAATTCGGTCCTCGACTTCGAGATGACAGAATGCAAACCCGACATCTCGGTGCCGAGAAGACCGCCGAACTTGCTGAGCACCTCCTTGTGCCACGAGTCGTATTTGAGCGTCACTTTCGACTGCACCTTCGCGTAGTCGACGACTATCGGTCCGATCTCTTTGCGCGTTTCGGTCGTATCGAAGGTCGTCCGCGACTTCTTTATTTCGACCAAAGTATTCATCCAACGGGGGATACTGTCCCCCAGTTTCGAGTACAACATGTCTGGCTGTAGGTCCCAAAGGGACTGATAGGTCAGCCACTGAGTGATGTATTCCTGCATTTGTTTCACTTTGTTCTCAATGGCCTCGTAGGCCGACTCGAGGCCATTGACGCCTTCGGGCATTCGGTTGAGAAGACCCCTGTATTGCGGGGCCGCCGGTCTGTCCAAACCGACCTGATATCGGGTGCTCTCGATTCGGTTGAGGGTTAGGACGACGTTCTCCCAGGCGAACAGCTGTTGCATCAAATTGAACCTGGCCTCCTCCACGCTCGGGCTCACGTACATCACCTGATTCGTGATCCGGATCTCGTGAATCAGTTTCTGGATCTTCGGGTCGCCGCCCGGTTTGGCCACCGGATTAATCGGCGAATCGGTATCCGTCAAAACGTCCATATCTTCGTCTTTGTCGCCCAACAGGGCCAGAGTCCAGGCGCTAATACCGGCCTCGAGTCGAACGGCCAGTTTGTTCTCAATGTCTTCGTCCAACTGAGTGACCCATTGACTCAAATTCGAATATCGCTGTAAACTCAGGTCATCGACGGCTTTCTGGATCTTATTGAGGATCTCCGAGAAGACGGTTGTGCTATAACTACAGCCCTCTATGCTCTTGACCTCGACTTCTATCTGTTCGGCCACATCGAGCAGTTCGTCCACTTTCTCCTGGAAATTGAAGACACTTTCGGCCAATCGCTGGACATATGAATCCCTTTTATATGACTCCCAAACGAGTCCAACACCTTCGGCGATCAGGTCCTGGACGTCGCGCTTGAGGCCGGCGACGAGGAGGGCGACGGACGAGCGCTGCTCCACCTTCTCACAGGCCCTCTCATACGACTTGACCGTTTCGATGAGGGAGACGGCGAACGGGTAGTGTTGGTTCGCCTGATGCGCCTTATTTACGATCGCCAACTGCACCCGAAAGCCCAGGGATCGCAGATTTCGCACTTCTTTCGCTAGAGTTATGATTTCGGGCATAAAGTTGACCCGAAGTTTAAGGACACTTCCCTTTCCACTCTTCGAGCGGAAGCTCTCGATATTGAATATTCTTCCGGAGACGTTGAGCTGGCGCTGCATCACATTCCGCGTCCACTCATCGAAGATGCCCTGAGTGTTGAGTTTCATGCGGAAGCTGTCGGCGTCGCTCTTCAGCTTCTGGCCCTCGACGTGATTCTCCCAGCCTTTGCCCAAAACGTCTTCGACTCTCTTCATGTAGACCGAGAGCTGGCGCTCGATCTGTTTGGCCCAGACTATGGAGCCGGAGACGGGCGGCAGGTCTCGCACGCGACTCATTTTGCAGGCCTTGTTCTGCGGGTATTGGACTTTGAACTTCTCGTGCAGACTCTCGATGTCGTCCTTCACTCTTTGGATTAGTTGTGTTTGATATTCGCGAATCGCGCCTCTGATGTGAGGCCTCACGAAGAGAGCGTTAAATCGCGAAAAGATTCGAAACATTTCGTTCGCGTTCTTCGCGATCCCCAACTGATCCCTCAATTTCGCGGTAATCCGGGCCTCGACTCTGTCGATGCGCTCTTCGTAGCGCTTCATCGACGCCTCCCAGGCATCGGTGCCTTCTTTGCTGATGTCGAGCGCATCCACCTCTTTGACCAACTCGTAGGCGGAGTTCACTTCTTCGATGGCATTCATGTCCGCGGAATCGATGGAAGAGAGCGCCGAATCCTTTTCGGAACTGACGTCACTCAGCACTTCAGCCTCTTTTAGAGTCTTGACGGCCGGCCTCAGCACCCGAACGATGACTGCGCGCAGCTGCTCGTGTTGGCGCCGGAATTTGCGCATCTGTTCCATCCGCGACTGCAGCCGCTTGTGCGCCAAATTGATGCGCCAAACCATCTTCAGGTGCTCTTCGCGCTTCTTCTTCACGATATCCCTCATCAGTCCCTGAAGTTTGTCGTATTCGTCGTCCCAAGTGATGAAGACATCGAAACAGGCGGTGACGACGCGCTCGAACTCGTCGAACGGGATGTGCATCATTCGTCTGGTGCCCAACACTTTCAGCATTTGCGACATCAGGTCCCGAGAGATGGCTTCCATGAGTTTGAGCGCCCGTTTGATCGGATACTTCGTGTTTCGGATTTTCCTCAAGTGTTGGAATATCGACTGCAAAGCGATTCGGATTTTGTCCAGTTCTGAGGCGGCCAAGAGGTCGTTCAGCGGGAAGTCCTTCATCAGTGGGTTGTAGTCACTGACGGTAGAGATCGCTTCCTTGAGTCGGGTGTCGGCGTCGAAGCTGACGGTCGCGTGAAATCGCTTCCCGTTCTTCAGGATCTCGAGAGTTATGGCCACTTCGGGACTCTCGCGCTTCTCCTGAATCCGCAGAAGAGCTCTCTCGAGGTTCAGCCAAAAACTAATCTCTTGGATAGCGGTTCCAGACGACGGGTCGCGATCCAGTTTCGTCACCTTCTGGATCTCCCGAATCCATCGACTGACGCCACTCTGCAGTTGATTCAAAAACACCGAATCATTCACTTTATCGCCGAAGTCGTCGACATTGACTCTGCGCTTCTCTTCGGCGCCTCTTTTCATCACAGATACGACCATCGGGTGGATCTGAAGACTGATTTCGGGAATGTCTATGTTCTGCTGCAGATGCAAAAGACCCATTTCCAGTTCGGCGATCTTCTTCTCAACCGTCGGCGCCATTTTGTCGCCGTCTCTGCAGAACATCCAATCAATTCAAGCAATGAATTCAATAAATATTTTCATTTGATCCCAAATACTAACCGTTCGGCTCTTCCGGTCTCTTTGACGTATGACTTGAAATACGGAGCGACCGCTGCCGAGACGTACGAATGGAGTGTCTCATACGGCGACGCGTCGTTCAGATTCATGACCCGAATCTGCGCCGATATGTTCTTCTCGGCCTCGAGGACTAGTCCCCTCTTTATAAGGACAACGCTATTGATCTTCGCGTTGAGAAACCGGACCTCTTCTAAGATCGCGTAGACCACTGTCTCCTCGGAGTCGACAACCGGTTCCGCGTCCTCTTCCTCTTCTGCCAGAAGTGGTCACAAATGTGAGAAGTGTTGCAAACATTGCAAACAAACTATTCATTGCATACCTTTCGAAGAAGACCTCTGTATGAGTAATGATCTCATCTGTCCGTCCGATATAAACTTCTTCAGCTTATCGGCCGTCGCCTCAGTCTTGAGCAGCGCTTCCAGCGACGGATGAAGAGTATTGTCGTCTTCGAGAAGCGCCGGAACGACGCGTTTGATATAATTGACAACCACTTGAATGTCGGCCAAAGCGACGACCGGTATGTTGGCGTCGCTCGGGAGGGACGCCTGACCCGAGTCCCCGCCCGGCTCTATGCTGTCCGACATTCTCACCGAACGCTAACTTCGATAACAAATAAACCAATTCTTCGATTTCAACTCAACATCAAATATGCGTTAATTGCAACGAAATGTTTGTCTCGTAATCAACGAAAACTTCAGACTATTTTGATATGACTTTTCGTCGAGTTTACACAGTGTTATCAAAACTGAATGAATCATGTTGAATTCTGCTTCTACGCTCTCCCTATTACTCTATATCTTATGCATTCCTCTAGTGTTTCAAAGTTACCCTAAATATTATCTTCTTATATAAAACATAATAAAAATTAGATAACTTCAACATTTCTATATTTATGATAGAATATACTTTCAATTTAATAAAATATTTGTTAAAAACTGAATAATAATTATATTTATAACTTAAAAGTAAATTAAAACAAAATTGATTAGTCGTTACAACACTAGTCTCAGTAAAGGGTTTATACTGTAATAGAGGCGTAAAGAGTGAAGACAAGCAGCGAAACGAGCGATGAGTTTACGAAACGCTTGCATTGCGTCCAATGTCTTACTCAACGTCTCAGTGCATGCGTTGAGCGCTTGTGTCGCCACTCGTCTCCGCTCTCCGGAGACTATGAATCCTATTATTAGTGTTTATATGCATTGAATGTTTGGATGCGTTTGTAAGTAAATACTCGACTAAACACTTCTCAATCTTATGACTCAATCATTATTATTGTGTATTTAATAACAGACAACAAAATATTCGTTCGTTTCTATTGTTTCCGATCAGAGCATCAATTACTCGATGAGTGAATCGATTCGACGATTCAATCGTTACTTCAATTCGTTTGAAATGTTTTGAAACGAGAAAACCATTCAATTCGGAAGCGAATCGACGAATAAAGAAATGTTTCGTTCAATTGCTCCTCATTTCGATTGATCCATGTATTCGGTAATTAGCGAAATGCCTGACAACTTGAAGTGAGTACCGAATTTATCGAATTAGTAGCATGCTTAAATCGCTTAAATGCCTAAATGGTGCCGATTTGGCCGAACTGTTGGGCGAAACGCTTTGTTGTGATTACGAGTCACGCGTTTACTCGCATTTGGCGATCAATACGTTGTGAACGGATCGACGCTTTTGTCGACGGATTTAGTCGAGAATAGAGTAAACAAAACGATACGAAAGAGTCGTTCGGCTTAACAGCTGATGAGATGCGTATTTGCGGTTTCAGATTAAGCGCTATTACATAATCAGTCGCTCCGTTGGCAACATATCTATCGATATTAAGAATTCAATATTTATTTTGCAAACATTTGATATGTTTTGAGTGAATTTACATTTGATATCATATCTGCAATATTTGATATATTCGTTAGTCGTTTGGAAATTTTGCTTCAATTCCATAGCTCTTAGCGTTAGCTCAATGTGTATGTCCTGTCGTAAGCAGTTGTTAATTGACTTTTCGCCTCAAACTCTCTCAACATATTTCACTAATTAATTAGTGAATTAATTGCATTAATAAAAACAGTTTAGTCTAAGTGTTGTCTGAATTGTTGTCTAATTATCCCGACGTTTGTCACTCATTCGCTGTCAAGTGTTTCGAAGTTTGAAACTCCAAATCGAGATATCATTCTCTAATTGTCTGCCGTTTTGCTCAACGAATGTCTTCTGGTTTTCAGACAATTAGTGTTTCGGAAACGTAACGAAAGTTTCGCCAAAATATTGTAATTGTTTTGTTCGAAACGAGATTTGCGTTAAGACAACAGAAATTCAATTGTAAACTGAGATAAGGGTTGAGAACCCAAAACCTGTTTAACAATTAATTTGTGTTTAAAACTCTTAATCTTCTCGCAGTGTTTGACCCAAATTATAACCTTTAGCTTTGGCTCGAAAACAGCGCTAAACTGCACACAAGTTATGCAAATCTATTCCGAATAGAAATCGTGCTTTTGTTGACTTAACTCTAAACTTAATATTTTGATTAAATTCACGAATTAAACACATTTTCCCCGATTTTATGCAATACAAGTCATAGGAAATTGTTTCGCGTTTTCAGTCAATGGTTTAATTTTAGCCGAATTTCTAATTAAACACAAGTTTTTCGATATTTTTAACTTATATTCTGTTCAAACATTTTATCTTTTTATCTTTAATGTTTGCAAAAGATTTGTTAGGGTGAAGTTTAGTGTTTGTAGCAAGTATATTTTTAATCGAAACGCACATCAAATTCGGTTTTAACTCGAAGATTGAATTGAAATAATTTCTTATCTTTTTACGACATTTACTCTTTGCTCTCAAACACTGCTATCGATATTAAGCAAACATTTAACGAGTTTTTGTTTTATTGCCATTCCGTACGCCAGACCCGAGACGGGCAGTAATGTCAGTCACCAGATAAGCTCAAATAAGTTGTCAACCAATCGGTCGACCAGTAGTTCCGGTCCCTCTTCGCCCCAAAACATGGATTTACTTCAATCGGATTTCAGTAATCTATCGAATCCGTCGATTCTGATGGCAAACGATCCGAAAGCCTATCACTTGAAGTCGTATCCAGTAGTCTATGGAGAGCTCGTCATACTTGGGTCAGTATTAAGCACTTTATCTCTGATTGCGATCCAGACCTCAATACTGACCCGAATTGCTTGGAACAGATATAACGGAAGTCTGCCTCAGGGCGAGAGAGGCCGACGGAAGAGTAAATACTTGCTCTACAAGAGACCGAATGCCAATGGAATCAAAAAGTCGAGACATTATGTCGTAAAACAGCCGCAATCCACCCGAGTATGCATTCACTCCAACTCCTAGCCCATCCCGGTGCAATGACATTGCTTTTAATCCATACCCTCTCTCCTGTACTCTTCAGGCAATCCAAGACAAGGCTCAGCACTCGATTTCATACACTCTTAGCAGATCTCAGGCCATAATTGTCGAATACCAGTGCGACGAAGAGACGGATATGTTTCAGGTATGGGTGCTATATATGATTGTTTGAAATGGATTGCAATTCAGACTAACCTAACCGTCCAATCGTTTGGTGCGAAGATCGGCCGGTCGTCTGAAAGTCCGATCGACTTCGTAGTGATCGACACTCTGGTGTCGGACCCGAACAAGTCCTCGGGTGAGAAGCTCGTCCAACAAAGTACAATATCGCGGTTCGCGTGTCGTATACTCATTGACCGCAAGCCTCCCCATACGGCCCGTATATACGCCGCGGGATTCGACTCTTCGCGGAATATCTTTTTGGGCGAAAAGGCGACGAAATGGCAACAAAACGGCGAAATCGATGGTCTGACCACAAACGGCGTACTGATAATGCACCCGAAAATCAAATTCTCGAACAACCCGTCGCCGCCGGCGTCGCCGAACCAGCAATTCGGCGGCATTTGGCGGGAAGTGTCGGTTTGCGGCGAAATCTATTCGGTTCGCGAAACCCGTTCCGCGTCTCAAAAGGGGACGAAAATCGAAAACGAATTCAATGTTCTGACCGACGGAACACTCATCGATCTGTGCGGAGCGACACTCATCTGGCGCTCAGCCGAAGGCCTGTCGTCGTCGCCGACCAAAAAGCATTTGGAAGAGATGATCGACGAACTGAATGCCGCCCGACCTCAGTGTCCCGTCGGCCTCAACACTCTTGTGATAGCGCGAAGAAGTGCGTCTTTAAGTGAATCCGATAAACAGCCGTACGTTTACCTGAACTGCGGACACGTCCAGGGCCTGCACGAGTGGGGCCAGAACAAGAACACCAACAGCCGCACCTGCCCCATGTGCTTGAACGTGGGCCCCGTCGTCAAGCTCACCATGGGCATCGAACCCTCCCTCTACGTCGACAGCACTCGCCCTAACTTCGGGTTCAACCCGTGCGGACACATGACTTCGGAGAAGACGGCGAGGTTTGGACGACCACTGCATGAGTCGGCGCTCATTATGTCTAACGCTTTGTCTGTCTCTGCGCTCAGGTATTGGTCTCAAGTGCCGATCCCTCACGGAACCAATGGCTTCCACTCGATGTGCCCGTTCTGTGCCACTCCCCTCCAGGGCGACTGGGGCTTCGTTAGGCTTATATTTCAAGACCACGTCGACTGAACACAACATTTCGCTTCGTTTCTCCGATTTTCTATTATTTATTTGATTTCTAATTCTGTTTCTGTTTTTTACTCTCGATTTCGAAACGCATTTCCCTTTTCATCACTAATTGCAGCAAAAGTTCCTGTGATTTGAATCATTGATTTGTCACTTAATTAATATTTTCAATAATTATTTGTCGAAAACAAACAAAAAACAAATTAAAAGAAAAATATTTTTCGCTTTTTCTTAACTATAAAACAAATCATTTTAAAGCAAATAATTATTTTTCTCTTGAATTGAAATTTTAATTTTTCTTTTGTTTTTTGTTTGACTTCTACTTAAAATCATCGGACAATTAATTTTTTAATGCTTTCCAAAATCAAAGCTTTTAATTAATAATAATTATGTATAAAATATATAATAAATAAATAAAAGTATAAATTAATTTTGAAACCAATCACTTAAACTGTTGTCTGAATTTGATTTCAATTCGTTTCGACTTTCGCTCCGAATCTTCTCTTCGTTTCCGTTTCGAAGACTTGTATTCTTTGACCCGATTTTCAACCGATTTCTCATCGAATGCCCGAAAGTGAGTGACTTTTGGTCGGGTTTTAGTCAAACCGAGACCCGAGCGGTCAGTCTTGAGCACAGTCTTGATGGGGGCCTTCGTTCCGGCGCCGTCGGGTCCGAGGCCTTTGTCTCGCGTCCAACCGCTCCTTAGCATCATTTCGAAGCCTTTATTTCTTTCGGGAATTTCGTAGAAATAACTCAAATTTGGTTTTGTTTTGCATTCAATTCGATGAGCGATCGAACAGTTGTGCCGAACGTCTGACGGATGGTATTCATAGCCACAGACATCACATCTTCGGCTATCTCTGCCTTCGGTTTCGCCGCACTTTTGTCCGTTTGTCCGCACTTTCGCCGAATCGAAATGTTTGACCAAATGTTTGACGCATTCGGTGTTTCGTTGATTTCGATGTCTTGTAATGATAGCACAGATATGTTTGTGTCCGTTAGTGAGCGCCAAATCAAAAGCAGTCCTTCCTTTCCGGTCTTTGGCACTAATGTCTGCGTTGTGTCGCAACAGTAGTCGCACTACGGCTTCATTGCCGGCACACGAACTGCACATCAATGGTGTCCAGAGATACGCGTCTTTCGCATTCACATCGAATCCCATTTCAATCCATTGCTCGCATTCCTCGAGTTGTCCGCTTTGGCAGTACTTGAAGATCGACTCGAATTTAATCGATTTATTCGCGGCTTTTGTATCTGTTTTCGCGTCGATTCGGTTCTTCACTGTCTTATCACTCAATTGATTGCTCTTTACGTGAGATTTGATTTTCTCATTCATCGGGTCTTCACTCGAAATGACAGTTTCGTAGAACTCTTTGATATGTTTGCCATTCAATTGGTTTCGATTCGTTTCGCTTCGATTGCCATCGCATTGATTGCTTGTATTTTGTTTAACGAAATTAATTCTTTCGAAATAAGCCATTAATTAAAGCAAACATTAAATTAAAGATAATTTTGTGAAGAATTTCACATTTAGTGCGAAAACCTCTTCTCAGCCCTACGTTCGCTGAACGCAAATGTAAACAAAAAACATATTGAATATGACGTCAAATATGAGATCAAATCAAAGCAAAAGTTATGTTCTGTTTGTATAGCAATTCAAAGCTTATCTTCGAAACAGATTTCAATTAAATTATTAATTGATTTAAACACAAATGCAATGCAAAAACAACTCACAATTAGGCGAATAAATACTTTATTGAAAAATATCTTTAGTTTTAGTTTTACATAAATTCACATAAACTTTAAGTCAATTCTTAAAACTTATTAACAAAATAGCGATTAATATAATAATAAAAATATAAATCGATTTTAAGGCTATTATAGGAAATAAAATCAATTCAAAGCTCCTATTGATTAGGACTGGCATTCAGTGGTCGGCGGTTGGCTTCGGCCGGTCCTCTTCGTCCTCCTCTTCCTCGTCGTCCGATTCGCTGCCACTAGTGCTCGAGTTGTATATCTCTTGATATCGATTCGTGTTTCG